>JBBPBX010010114.1:46202-58562 GCA_038048925.1 Garcialebias charrua | reverse complement strand
AAGTAAGTAAAACTTACATGATGTTGGAAATTTACATATTTGTCACAACATATATATCTTATATCATTCAGCTATGTTCGTTTTTGCAAAATAAATTATAAATATATTAAAATTTCATTACAAGTTATAGTAATTTTTCACTGCGATACGCCCCTAGAAATCCGAGAATTTCCGCATACGTCATCAGTGACGTGACCTTGGGAAGGCACTGCTCCAACGCACATGTAAATATTAATGGCGGAGCATGTCGAATCAGACGAGTGCAGCATTTCTAGTGTTGATCTAAGTGATTTGTCTTCAGTGTTGGAAGGTGAAGTTAGTTCTGGTGATTCCAGTAAGATTCAGAAGACTTTTAAAACCGGATGCTATTCCTACTATTTTTAAAAGAATATCTACAGAAGAAAGTGCCACCGCTACCACGTCAAAACAACGCAGGAAAGCTACCGTCGGAAAACTGTCCAGGAAAAGAGTAAGTCTTTGTCTAAACATAATCGGAGCTGTGTAGTGTTTTAGATGACAAACTATATATTTAACATGAGTTCATGTTGTTTTACTTTATACATTGTGAGTGTATTAAGCCAATTATCACGGCAGATTCTTTATGGTCAATGCTAAAAAAATAGACAGAAAATCTCTAGCACATACACATTGCTTGTTATGTATTTTTAAATGATGTCTGCACGATCAAGTAACATCAGTATGTTCTTTTATTCAGGGAGGGTTTATTAATGAGAGTTTTGAATGATTTACTGTCTTAAAATGATAAATCTCAAAAGCGATCGGGCCTAGCTTTTAGCTTAGCCCAAGAACAAAGAAGCCACATCACGAAGCTAACCGCACTTAGCTACTGTGTATGAAATAAACCGTGTCTAAATCACTTTTCCATTGATCGAGTGTCCAATAACTGTATTGGCTGAATAATAACCCTTCGATTGCTTCAATACATTCAAGTACTAACAATAATTTCTGTTTATTCGATGCTAACAAACATTAACCGACAGAAAATCAGTGGCACACACACACGTTGCTTGCTTTGTATTTTTAAATGATGTCTGCACAATCAAGTAACTTCAGTAAGTTTCTTTATTCAGGGAGGGTTTATTAAGATAAGATAAGATAAGATAAGATGCCTTTATTAATCCCACAGTGGGGAAATTTACATTGTCACAGCACATAGAGGACAGGGACCAGTTCAGAAAATGTTAAAAAATCTCTATATACATAAATAATACAAATTAGTACAAAAAACACTGAAACAGTATAAAACAAAATATAGCTACTAAGAGCAGCGCGTGTTGTACAGTCTGATGGCGGCCGGAAGGAAAGACCTACGGTATCTTTCCTTCACGCACTTAGGGTGCCGCAGCCTGGCACTAAAGGAGCTGCTCAGTGAGTTAATTAATGAGAGTTTTGGACGATTGAGTGTCTTAAAATGATAAATCTCAAACGCAATCGGACATGTTTTCTGCTAGGAAGAATGATAAACCCACATGAACCTCCAGCACGTTTTTTCAAAGCTGCATCGTGTATTAAAAAGTTTTCCATTGATAGAGCATACGCGTCCCGGCCACTACCCAGCTTGGGGTGTCTATGAGTGCACACCTATTTCTCCAGCTCCCCGGGCGCTTTCGGGCTGCTCACTGCACCACCTGGTAGGTGGTTGGGTTAAATGCAGAGACGAATTTCGTCTGTGTATGGGAAACATACGCAGATGACAGGAATAGACATTATTATTATTATTATAAAATAAAATGATTAGAGCAAGATTAAAACTTCTACTCCTTATATTGACAATAGTTACTTTATTTTGACGAAACAAACTCATAAAATTATTTGTTGTCAAACTCAACCTTATGAAAGCACTGTTAATTTTCTTATTTACTCATTTCATAAATGCAAATTAAATCATGGGATCTAATCAATTCATGAAGGATCTAGTGAATTCGAATCATATTGTTTAATTTAGACAGTAGAATATTTAGATGTCTAATTACCGGTACAAATTTCATTCTGTCAACAATAATGTCAAAATACTTTGGGTGCTCTACACAACAATACTAAAATACCCACTTTTGCATAATAAATAACAAAATTATTTTTTGGAAAATAGCTAAATAAATAATATGATATAAGTAAGTTTTTACTATATCATCACTCACAATTTCACCAACCTAAAAAAAACATTACATTTATGTGTATGTTACATATTTTTGAACTTTTATTAATGTTTATAGTGTGTAATGTTTTTCTCTCTCTATGAAATTGCTGGAATTATGTCCAGCTTTCCAGGATCAACCATCTCAACATCTGATGAACCACAAGAGTCATGCCTTCAACTAGTCAAGTTACCAAGGTAAAGTTCTGCCATAAAAATCACAATGAAAACTTGCTAAATAGTAAAAAACAAAAAAAAAAAACCTAAATCGTGATTCTGAAATATATAATTTTTATTTCTGTTTTCTTAGAATTCTCAAACCACACAAACAAGGTACAATTCAATATCTGTCAGAGTACAAGTTTGATTAAGAAAGGGCACAAAGAACAAAGGTATTTTGAAAAATAATGTTTGTTTGTTTGTTTGTTTGTTGTTTGTTTGTTTGTTTGTTGTTTGCCTTTGACAGGCTATGTGGAAGCTGTTAGGAAGGAGGTAATTGCTCTCTGCGCAGGTGAATCAGAGGACCAGCCTGGAGAATAGGTTCACGTGCCACCTCCACTCAGCATCCAGATATTTACGCAGCAGTTGCAGAGAGACGTTCCAGATACCAGTAATCATTCAACATGGGGCACTTGAAGCCAGTGTAGACACCCTGCTGGAAAAGTGTTGCGGATCCTAGTCACAACACATGATCGAAGTGGAACTCCATAGAACTCTGTAAAATAAAGATGTTTTAGTTGATTTTGTACAGATTCATACATTTCTGATATTTTTTTTTTGTTTTCAACAAATTTAAAATAGAAAAAACCCAATGTCAAACAGAATTTTTTTTGGTGTCATTAAATGTTGGAAAATATGTAAATTGTCAATGTACCATTTGTTTAACATCTTAAAAATAATTTAATATATGTGTTTAAACTTTTTTCATTAAAAACCAATAAATTACATAATATTTATTTTTATATGTAAATTATAAAGATATTATATGGTAAAAAAAAGGCGTTCAATACAGAAACAACTGGACTTTATTTGCAACAGAAAACGTTTTGCTCTCTATCCATAGGGCTTTCTCAATTCAATTGGATAGAGGGTGAAACATTTTCTGTAACAAATAAAGTCCAGTTGTTTCTGTATTGAACGCTTTTTTTGATTTTATCATGTCCTGGACGACTGAGAATCTCCACCAGCATATATTTATATAATTTTGTGATATATCAGATCTTTGCTTTATCTACAGTGGAGAAATATTTATAAAACAATACAATTGTTTTGTGTTTTCATTGAATTCAAAATATTTTTATGATAAAACTAGGCAGTAAGTAAGTAAGTAAGCAGTAATCATTAAATGCACTGATGTAATTCAGACAGAATTTCAGTGAAAATTCATTTTTGAAGTGATAATTCATAAATATACTCTCAAGATATAGTGAACGTTCAGTGTACTGTATTTACACATGCACATTACATCTGTGGAAATAAGAATTATGTTTTTCATGTTAAAATAAATGTTAAAAAAGTACAGATAGGCTACTTCAAAGGTACATACTCATATTTTAAACTATAATTAATGTTGATTAATTATTAGATACATTAATTAAAAAATTACCAATCAGTGCTCTGTAAACGAGATAGATCGGGTTCCATGACTTTTCCTGCCTAAAATCCTCCCTCCTCTGCAGTGTCTGTTCAGACTCACTTCCTGAACGGTAAGGTTCATATAAATACGGTTGAATACCTAAATTAAAACCTGCTGGCTCTTGTTCATCACCAGAACTAACTTCACCTTCCAAAACTGAAGACAAATCGCTGAAATGCTGCACTCGTCTGATTCGACATGCTCCGCCATTAATATTTACATGCGCGTTGGAGCAGCGCCTACCCAAGTGCACGTCACTGATGACGTAAATGGAAATTCTCGGATTTCTAGGGCCGTATCACAGCGACAAAAATACCATAACTTGTAATGAAATTTTAATATATTTACAATTTATTTTGCAAAAACAAACATAGCTGAATGATATAAGATATGTACAGTATGTTGTGACAAATGTGCAAATTTCCAACATCATGTCACAATACATTTAAAATCTAGTCCCACTGAATACTGATCTAAAATCAATGTCTTCAACATGAGAATGCAAAGTCTTAGGAGGTTAAATGCAAAATACTACCTTATAAAAAAATTAATATAGGAGATCAAGCTTCAATAATGTGATTAGTGACAGCTGTTTTCCAAAACTAATACAGCCTGAAAAAAGCAATAAATTAATAAATAATGCACTAGTTTGGGATAATGTTAAAGGGTTTATTTTTATTAACCTGTATTTAACCAGGCAAATCCCACTGAGATCACAGATTTCTTTTACAAGGGAAGCCTGGGCCTGAAGACAGACTAATGCTGCGTTCCAGTTGCCTCGGAGGTCGAAATTATGAACCCGGAATGACGTCATCTCCGAGTTAAATGCGTTCCAGTTACTTGTCGGCACGATGACGAAAACAAGATGGACGCCCGCTACAAAGCTGTTGTTGTTCTTGCTTTGTTGGATTATAAAAAGGTTTCCAGACCAGCAGCGAAGTTGAAAAGCAATTCTGAGGCTCTTGAAATGTTAACCAGGTATGTTGTTTTAACCAGTAGTTTTTATTTATTTATAAATAAGCTTATTTTTGTTAATTATGGTCTTGAGGCTCTTACATCTACTTTATAGTTTTAATTCGATCTCTTTTAGGATTATAGCAGCAGTACAGAAGTTATCATTAGATAAATAAAGTCAGAAAGTGCTGAACATTGTTTTTCTTTTCTTTTTACTACCTCAAACCATTAGCAGACGTTTTTACGGTTTATTGTTAAAATTGTTATTAAACTTCAATCAATCAAAACTTTATTTCAGACTCATATGGTCCATAGTAACAAAACAATTTAATTTCTTTGTATTTTAGGATGCTGCTGATACACACAAACCTACGGACACATGGAATAATCATGAAGACTATGGGAGGTGATGCTGAACATGGATGACAACAAGTTTGTGCGTCATTTCAGAGTCAACAAGACCCAGTTCACATCTGTAATGATGCAGCTGCAGGAGAAAGGAGCACTGTCAAGGTGCAGCACCAGTCCCTGTAGAAAAGAAGGTCCTGATGTTCCTGTGGTACATGGCCAACCAGAACAGCTTCAGGGAGATGTCTGACAAATTTGATGTCTCGCAGTCCTCAGCACACAGGATCATCATGGAAGTACTGAAGGCCATTTTGCACAATGGGACACACCTTCATCCCCTGGCCTAACGAATTGATGCTGTGGTGATGATTGTCATCATGGCAGCCTGCCTTCTGCATAACCTCTGCATTGGGGCTTCACCAGTGTGTCAGGATCACCCAAACGGCTGTCCAAGGCAGGATGAAAATGACTAAATTACTCGTTACTGTGATGTGTGGATGCTGTACTTGTATTAGCTTGTCATAACTTGTCAAAAAATGTTCTAGTGTTGTTATAGTGCTGTTTTGATTAAATGTGTTTATCTGACATGCCACTCTCTCGCTGTCATTTATATCTGTGTGGATAAACCACGCCAAAAACATAAGCTGGTATAGGTAAACACATTTTACAGCTTCAAAAACCAGCTGCAAAACTTAGTTTCCCACAACAATAACACCTGCTTAAAAGTCAGTGCTTAAATAAAGCATTTCTATGTAGTAATTTTAAAACTCTGCCCGATGAGAACATGAGAGCACTAGTTTCTCTGCAAGTACATCGGTTTCCAAAAATATTGATGAAAAACTATGCAGTGCATCATGACAAATTGTCGTGTTTGAATACCAGAGGTGTTCCTCTTTTACAATGAATTTACTTTCATTCTAAATAGTTTCTTTTCATTACCTGCTTTCCTTTATTCTACTGAAAAACCACACTTATTGTGAAGTAAGACAAGAATTTGTGCATTTGTTATTTCAAATTGTTTTTAATAACGTATGACAACAAGGCACAGGTACAATTTGAGGTCTGAGGTCTCAGTAAAATGAGCTACCAGCTAAAACTAAATCAAAATAACTAACTTCACAAAAATCTTACTTAGTAATGTTTTATTGATGTTGTTTCATCAATAAAATATGTCAAGGAGTCACCATTCCTCTGGAACAAGGGACCAGGGAAACGGGTTTGTCTGCTCGGGTCCAGGAACATGTTCATCTCCATGTCGACAAACTGCAAAGAAATATACACATGGTTAACAACAAATCACAGATGACAGTAACTCACAAAACTAACCCACAATAATAAGTATAAATAAGGTCGATTTTCACTCTCTCCACACACACACCCCCAACACAGACACACACACAGACACACAGCTGTGGATTGACAGGATGGTTTGGGTTTCAAGTTTTGCATTTTTTTTAAACAAAATAATTGATTCTGTTAAACTGGATTCCCACCCTGACAAGCCAAGATAAATCTTGATAGACCTTTTAAAAACAGTTTATGGTGCAAAACATTAGTTTACTAGCTAAAAACACATGTAAAGGTGAACAAAGAACAACGAGGTTGCAGGTCTCCGACGCAGCTACATCATCAACACGACAACAATCACGTTCTTTAGAAAACACAAACCGCTTAGAAACATCCTCTAATTATTAGGCGACATATCGTATAATAATCACTGTAAAGTACGAAATGTGTTACTGAGTTAATGATAAACAATGAACGCTGAACAGCTAAAACGAGTACTGTGCTAAACAACAACAATGCCGCCTCACACCCGTTTAGCGAGCCGTTGTCGACGCACAGCGGCTGTTTAAACATATCATTATCGTTACTGTAAAGAACTACAGTGCCTGAATGTGTTAATGTGAAGTTACGGCTGAGTAAACCACACAGAACAGCGAAAAAGAGTAAAAAGTAACTCTTTCACTCACTGTTGATGTGACATACATACCGGTATATGGTTTTGATCTGTGGGAGGAAACTGGAGTACCTGGAGAAAACCCACACAAGCACGAGAAGAACATACAAACTATACACAGAAAGATCCCAGGTCCAACTGGAGGATTAAACCCAGGACCTTCTTGCTGTGAGGCAACAGTGCTAACCACTGAGCCATTGTGCTGCTAAATTTTCAAAGTAAAATCAGAGTCAGAGAGTCAGAGAGTCTTTATTGTCATTTGCACCGCATGTGGTACATGTGATGAAAACGAGATTATGTACACGGGGTCCCAGTTACATCCAACAACAAATGCAAGAGAAAAACAGTAATAACATCTAGAATTAACTAAGAAAAACATCAACTAGTAATACACTAAGCCTAATATAGTGGAAATAAACAGCAGCACGAACATGAGTTTGTATGAGCAGATGGTCACAGATGAACACAGATGAACACAGCAACAAGAAAACAGATCAGCATCAGCATGATGTGATATTTTGCAGTGTTTATTTTTTATTTTATTTTTATTTATTCATGAGTCTAACAGCCTCAGGGTAGAAGCTGTTCCTCAGTCTAGTGGTTCTACATTTGATGCTCCTCAACCTCCGTCCTGAGGGGAGTGGGGCAAAGAGTGAGTGTGCTGGGTGAGTGAGGTCTTTCATGATGCAGGTGGCTCTTTTCCTGCATCTGGAGGTGTAAATGTCTGTGATGGTGGGGAGACTGACTCCAACAGACTTCTGTGCAGCCTTCACCACTCTCTGTAGAGCTTTCCTCTCTTCAACTGTGCAGCCTCCATGCCACACGTTGATGCTGGAGCACAGGATGCTCTCCACTGCACACCTGTAGAAGGAGGTGAGAACTGGGCTGCTCAGACCAGCACGTCTCAGCCGTCTGAGGAAGTAGAGTCTCTGATGACCTTTCTTGATCAGGCTGGTGGTGTTGTTGCTCCAGCTGAGGTTATCATTCATGTGTACACCCAAGTATTTGTAGCTGGAGACCACTTCCACTGCAGACCCACCTATTTTCAGTGGGGCATGGGTGTGTTTGTTCCTTCTGAAGTCCACAATCATCTCCTTTGTCTTCTTCACATTCATGTGAAGATTATTCTCTTTGCACCAGCTCTCCAGGTGTTCCACCTCCTGTCTGTAGCTGGACTCATCATTGTTTGTGATGCATCCCACCACCGCTGTATCATCTGCAAACTTAACAATATGACAGCCTGGAAGTGTGGCTGTACAATCATATGTGATTGATATATATATATATATATATATATATATATATATATATATATATATATATATATATATATATATATATATATATACCGTATTTTCCGGTGTATAGGTCGCACCTTTTTATGGTTTTTTCAAGGCCTGCGACCTATACACCAGGTGCGACCTATATATGGCTTGTTATCACTTTCGGCGAAACAAATTTTTAAATCCAGCTCATTTCACAATTACGTTCATTTATTAAGGAAAAGTTCAGCTCAGACATATATTTGCTATAATTTTTATCAAACAAATAATTGTTTTTAAGTGTTAATCTTCTTAAAAGCCTTGCTGTGCGCTCCTGTGGCAGACATTTGCAGCAGAGCTAAACGTAGGTGCGACCTATACACCAGTGCGACCTATCTAGGGATTTTTCCAATCTATTGGTGATAATTGGACAATGCGACCTATACACAGGTGCGACCTATACACCAGAAAATACTGTATATATATATACTATATATATATATATATATATATATATATATATATATATATATATATATATATATATATATATATATATATATACAGCAAACCCCCTACTTACGTACGAGTTTGGGACATAAGAACCGTTCGCAGCTCGATTCTGCCGTAGCTAGGGGGTGAAAATAGCGTCCCGTTCGTAGGTCCTTATTCCGTTCGTAGGTCGCGGAAATACCGCTAACTGAGCGCCGCGCACACATTTAACCGCATGAGACTGACATACTGGGCCATAAACATGCACAGAACTTTATTTACAAACACTTATCTAACACATTACACCACACATTCATCCATAAACACCAGTACTGTAACTGTACAGCATGTACAGTAGTGTACTGTAATGTTAAACATTGCTATTCACATTTACAGAATAAATAAAAATATAATTTCTTACTTTGAGATGGTCAAAGCCGACATCTTAGGTTGCCATGCGTTGATGTTGTCTGGGCCGAGCAGCGCGGCGGCCGGCGAGCGAACCACGGCAGCTGCTCGAGGCCTGTGTTAGCTTCTGCTAGCCAGGCCATGAGCTGGTGTTGGAGCGGCGGTGCGGCGCGATCGGCGATCAATCTGCAGCTGTTGCTCCAGCCTGAGACGTCTACAGAGCTCACAGAGCGATTCCAGATAGTAATTTATCCATATGAGGCAATCCTGGAACACACACAGTCCTCACATGGGGCTGCCGGGAGGACCGCGGGAGTCCTAAAATGGCTGCCAGGCATTTCTTGTCAGACCGGAGGTTGCGCAATCATAAAAAAAGACTATTTTTATTAAAAAATATTATTTATATTATTTATAAAGCCTTTAAAACAACCACAGCTGCAACAAAGTGATGTACACATGAAATTAAGAACATTTAAACAAATATATATATATATTTTTTTATTTTTTTAAATACAGTAATTTCATATTTTTATTAAATATGATACGTTCGTAGGTCCGGGCGGCCGTAGGTCGATGGAGTCGTAGGTAGGGGGTCACCTGTATATATACTGCTATTCTTTAAATGAACTTTACTTCACCATTAAATCTCTGATGAACCAGAGTCTACAAAAACATCTATACAGTATTTAAAATTCTATACCTATTCTTCATCATTCGATGTATTTGCACTCATTGTGTCTACTTTTATTGTTGAATTTAGATGTATAGTTTTGTTTCTTCTTCACAGATTTTTTTATAGCTTTGATTTAACGTTTAATTCTTGTTTTACTTGTACATCTGAGGGTTAGAATAAAGTTGAACTAAAGACCGTTGCTCTTCTTTAAACATATGAGGCAAATATTCCTGAGAAATCCAATAATTTCTGATATTTTTCAGCTGAGTTGACTAACAGATTAATAGTCATTTAAGTAAAAACAGGATTTTCATGATAAAGCTGGCACCATATATGTATTTATTTTTATCTTCACTGATAACAAAAATGTATACATAAAATGTTTTTAAAAATCATTTCCATCCTCCGTTCCGGTCCACCCATCTGCTGGGATCGGGGTTTGGCAGGCAAGGCCAGGGTCTGGGCAACCTTCTGCAAGTCAGCAACTCGAAACTCCGGTGTAGAGGGCCGAGGAGACCGGCGGAGCTGCATCTTGCTCATTCTAAATTTTGTCGATCACCAAACAGAAAATTGCCTGCACTTCAGCATTAGAACACGGTGTTAGATCCAGCCACTGCTCTGAGTTCTGAGTAATTGCAAATGGCAGGTCGGTGTTTCAAAAAGTTTCTGAAAGATCCAGTGACTCCTCCCCCTGACGAGTGACCGGCAGTGTTTGGAGGTCAGGTTTAAGTGACGGCTCTGCTTGCTTGCTTAGTTTAAAAGGCATTTTTCCTGACAGAATGAAAATTGCTAAAGTAATTCCTCTTTTTAAAAATGGTGATTAGTGTGTATAGACCTATATCTCTTTTGCCACAATTCTCAAAAATTCTCGAAAGATTGTTTGCGACTAGACTAGATAGATTCCTTGACAAACAAAATATTTTGCGCAATAGTCAATATGGTTTTAGATCAAATAGTTCTACATCCTTGGCTTTGATGGAATTGATGGAACAAGTTACAACAGCAGTTGATGAAAAAAACACTGTATGAGTTTATTTGTGGATTTAGAGAAGGCTTTTGTTACTATTGATCACACCATCTTAATTGTTAAATTAAATCAATATGGTATCAGAGGACCTGCATTGCAGTGGATCTGTAGTTATCTGAGAGATAGAAAACAGTTTGTTCAGATGGATAATGTACATTCTAATTTACTCAGAACTTCATGTGGAGTACCACAAGGTTCAGTCCTTGGACCCAAGTTGTTTATTTTATATATGAATGATCTAATTGAAGTGTCTGATATCGTCAAATGTGTTTTATTTGCTGATGACACCACTTTTTTTGTTTTGGTGAAGACTCGGAAAGGATAACCTGATGCATGCTCAATAATCCAGGTAGAAAAATCTAAAAAAGCTAAGTCTGGTCCTTTTGACTTGGAAAGGATGTTTGTAGTGATAAAGAATGAGTTAAAAAAATACAAATTTGGTTTAAACAAAATAAGTTATCATTGAATATTGATAAAACCAATTTTATGATATTTAGTGAAAAAATAACTTTGGATTTTTCTTTTGAAATTGATGGTATTAAGATATGTAGAGTAAATGAGGTTAAGTTTCTGGGTGTAATTATTGATGACAGACTATTTTGGAAACAGCATATATCTGTTGTTAAAATTAAAATATCTAAATCAATTGCAGTATTGTATGGAGTAAGGGATTTGTTAAATAATAATGCAAATCCCGGTCCGGGGGCCTTTCTGGGTGGAGTTTGCATGTTCTCCCCGTGCATGCGTGGGTTTCCTCCGGGTACTCCGGTTTCTTCCCACAGACCAAAAACATGTGTTAGGCTGAATGGTGACTAAAAATTGTCCCTAGGTGTGAGTGAGAGAGTGAATGGTTGTTTGTTTCGTTTGTCTCTATGTGTCCCTGTGATGGACTTGCGACCTGTCCAGGGTGTACCCCGCTTCTCGCACTGTGATTGCTGGACATGGGCACCGGCGACCCCCGTGACCCAAAATGGAAGAAACGGGTAAAGATAATGGATGGATGGAATGCAAATACAAATAGTCCCACGATGGAAGAGACCAAAAAAAAGGGGGCTGGTTCTGCAATAAAAAGGTGGAAAAGTTCTCAAAACCATACTGGGCTGGAGAGGAGCAGTGGAAAAGGGGCTTTCGTGTGCTGAAAATCCTGCAATTACTACAAACAATTCATTGTCTGTTCTGCTTTGCAAAAAGCTGCTTCTGTTTCATGTTTGAGCCAGATTTATTAAAAACTGGATTTGAGACAAATTCACGATTCGCCACTTTACAAATTCATGCAGCATTGTAATTTAAGTTTATATTACTTATAGTCTATATATAACTTCAGTGTGCTTTGGACTACTCTGACTGAGGAAGCCCTCTGGAGTGAGGGTGAAACGTTTCTGCTAAAAAGAAACTGTCCAGATGAACTGATTGAGAATGAGCGGATTTGATACCTGGACTATTGA
>JBBPBX010010114.1:29713-45615 GCA_038048925.1 Garcialebias charrua | reverse complement strand
AGCTTTAAAAGTGATTAATACATTTTCTAATTTAATTCTAAAATCGACTGGAAGCCAGTGGAGAGAAAATAAAACAGAGGTAATGTGCTCATGTCTGGAGGTGTTGGTTAAAAGTCGAGCTGCAGCATTTTGGACCAATTGAAGGCATCTAATGGAGGATTGGGAGATTCCTGCATATAGGGAATTGCAGTAGTCGAGCCTTGAAGTGATAAAAGCATGAATGGTCTATTCCAAATCAGAACGATTTAAAAAAGGCTTAACTTTGGATAAAAGACGTAACTGGTAAAACCAGGCCTTGACTACAGAGGCTATTTGTTTATCAAACTTTAAGTCCTTGTCAAATGTCACCCCCACGTTTTTAACTGTGGGTCTGAACTTGGATGTCAGAGCACCAATGTTACAGGGAGAATCAACACTGAAGAAGATGCATTCTGTCTTTCCTTTGTTTAAAAAATAAAATATGGTGAAGCCACTGTTTAATTTTGGCAATACAATCAGCAAAAGGTGTGAGAAGGTTACTGTTTTTAGGTTTCAATGGTAAATAAATTTGTACATCATCAGCATAGCAGTGAAAAGAAAAGTTAAGTCTGGCTATCACTGATCCAAGACGCAGCATGTACAATGAGAAGAGGAGAGGACCAAGAATAGAACCCTGTGTGTCTGTGGCACACCACAAGAGAGAAGGGCAGTGGAGGAAACGAGATTATCCAACATGACAGATAATGTTCTGTTGGTCAAGTAGGCAGTGAACCACTTGAGTGCTGTACCAGATATTCCAACATAACGTTGAAGATGAGACAACAGGACAGTGTGGTCCACTGTGTCAAACACAGCTGTAAGGTCCAGCAACACCAGAGCGACGGGACAATTGGCATCCATGGACATGGAAATGTCATTACGGACTTTTAACAGGGTTGATTCGGTAGAATGACGGGTTCTAAATCCAGACTGAAATGTTTCATAAATACCATGATTTTCTAAAACAGGTTGTAACTGCATAAAACAACTTTTTCTAAAACTTCAGCTAAAAAAAGGCAGATGAGAAATACAAATCTAAAATTTGATCAAATTGATGGGTCTAGTTGAGTTTTTTTAAGAAGTGGAGCCACAGCATGTTTAAATGCATCAGGGACAATTCCTAAACGAAGGCAGGAGTTTAAAAATGTTAAAACACAGAAACCCACAGAATTAAAACCCTCTTTCAAAAACCTGGAGGGAAGAATGTCCAGAGGGCAATTAGTGAGCTTCATGTGTTGAATAAAGCTAGATTCATACTCGACGTGTTGCGCAGCGCGTGAGGGTGCGCGCTCCAAAAGTGATGCAATTTCACAGTCCCCGCCCCTACGCGTTGGCCCTGCGCGTGGGATTAGCGCGTATCGTGCACCTCTGAATTTTTGAAACTCCGTAAGCCTATGTACACGCCGTGGGCGCTACGATTTGATTGACAGGTCCCCACCGACAGCCTTCACCCTCTTCACGCCGGAGCCTGCAGCTGTTTGCGCCGCTGTGGTCGTGGAGACGGCGTTGCGACGCATGGAGGAATGTTTTGTGACACAAATGTATTGAATTCTCCTTCATTCCTGATCTGGAGTCGGACTTTTCTTTTGTTTTTTCGCCAAAAGTCACGTGATCGCTTTCTCCTCCGCTGACTCCATGCATTAAAACCGCAAATAAAGACAACAGTTCAGCACGCGAGCGGAAAGCTATTTGTTTTTGTTGTGTGATTTCAAACAGTTCTTCTTCTACGGTAGATTTCTTCTTCTACACCTTTCTTGCAACATATGCACAGGTTTTAGAGGGTACTGCCTCCTGCTGGTCCGTAAAAGAACAGCACTTTGCCATGCGCCGCCGTGCGTCAACCATAAACACAGTGGCGACACTGTAAACGCATTTTGCCGCACGGCCGAGTGCACGCGCGGCGCGCACGCTCCAGCCTGCGGACCAAAGCGCAAGTCTAACTCAGCCTTAACATCAGTGAGAGTGGCAAGACACACTGGCTGAAAGTGTTCAAACAAACTGAAGCTACAGAGGCAACAGAGGAGTCAGGAACAACATCAGAACCAGTGACCTGTCTGACTGAGGCTATTTTATCCAGGAAGAATTTTAGAAAGTTTTCACAGTTAGTGGCTGTGGCATCTGGTGAAATATGCACAGCTGGGTTAATAAAATTAATTGTGTTTAATGACATCTAGGAAATTGGCAGTCATTTGAAATTAAACCAGATAAATATAGACATTTTGCCTCTTTGACAGCTCTCTGGTAGTTTGTAAGACATTCTATCAAAAATTTTATAGATGAAAGAAGTTTGTCTTTCTTCAATTGTCATTCTGCTTTCCAACATTTTTTCCTGAGAGCGCGAGAGGCATCATTTAACCACGGCTCAACTCTCTGTTTGGTGGCTTTAAACCGAAGAGGAGCAATAGAGTCTAAAATGTCGGAGCAAGTGAATTGGAAAGAGAGAAGGAAGCCATCTGGACAAAGTTCACTGAAAACAGAAATCTGAAAGTCCATAAAAGCAGCGGTAAACAGTCCAGCTGTCTCAGGAGTAAAAATACAACGCCAATGACCCGCAACGGCAGGCCTACTGACTGGTAGGGGGGCTGGGAACTCCAACATGATGGGGAAATGATCTGAGATGGCAGTTTCAGATGTTTCACAGAGTGAGATAGATAGCCCATGAGATATAAGGTCCAAGGTATGTCCAAGAAGATGAGTAGGCCCATGTACAGACTGTGTTAAGTTAAAAGATGTTAAAGGTATTGTGACATGTGTTACGTCTTACTTTGCCACGTCACCACGTCCACATGCGCCACCCAAAACGGTCAGTGTTGGAAAGCTTGTTACACCAACATGTCTTCGGTCACTGGACACATCACACTGATTAGGTAACAAGGATCTGATCCGGACCGCTCAAGGTAAAACTTTACACTTGCTGTTGTCAGAGGGCGTGGCTTAAGTGATGTCATGATTTGACCATTCAGTGTTGCAGGGGACTGGATGTGGGTCAATCACTGAAGGTTTGATGTATTAGACAGTTTTCATGTAGGTGCTATTAGCGTTTCGTTTTTCATAGCGAGATGTCTAACTTTGACATCTGGCTTTGCCCATTCAGCATGCATGAAAACGAACCATTTTGATAAAGTTTGGTCCCCCATGCCTTATGAAGAAACCGGCCAAGTTTGAACCCGAGTGAGCGAAATCCCTAGGAGTAGGTCGTTCAAATGCGGAGGTTGTAAACCGCCAAAAAAGGTGTTAAAATTTGGTCATCATTCAAAAATGGCCACCTTCCCATTTATCATACAACGTTGGTGCCAGAAGGTTTTCTGTGCATCTTGGTGAATTGGACAAGTGTACAAAATTTCATTATTCTATGTGAAACTACAGCCAATATGGAGGGTAGTTTGAAAATTTCTAGGTGGCGCTCTTGAGCCGTTTCTGTTGCGATTTTTGCCACGCCTCCAAAATACTAAATTTTTCACCAGTCCTGATGAGTCCGTCAAATTTGGTTAGTTTTGGGATATGATAAAGCCCCCAAAAGGCCATTTCATTTGGGGGAAGGATAAAAATAATACATATATATATAAAAAATAAAAATAAACTACGATTACAATAGGCCTTCGCAGCACTTCATTACTCGGGCCTAATAATACATTTTATTTGTAGGCGCCTTTCTTGGCACTTGTTGGCTTTTTTCTTATCCGCCCCAGAATTCGTTATTTGGTTCACTTTGGATCAGAAAGGAAAAACACGCTGAAAACACGACAAACACTCATAATTTAAAGTTCCAAAAAAAAACCAGTTTAATTAATCATAAGTTTAAAAAAGAAAGTCACAGAATACATTTATGCTATTCTTAAAAGTCATTACATTTGTTCAAAAGAGAGCCAGGGAGACAGTGGGGGGAGAATGGATGGAAGAAAAGACATTTTATGTGTTTCAAGGAAGACCTCATACAACCTGATTAGTCTGGATCCAATTCTCTTCACCCCGGGGCCTTCTGTCTTATCGCTGGAGGAGGATACCCAAGTTTATATACTCCTGCAGGATATTTCCTGCCTTCCACCAATCACAGAGACCCTCTTTGTCTCTCTCTGGTGGGGCATTTTCCCTCCCCCTTAACTGATAGAGGAAATACCATTTGTTTTTTCAGCTGGCTGAACTCTTTTTTGGTAAAAGAGTGAAGGATAATATTCATTCATTCAACCTTTATTTATACAGGCTGACTTTACACAGTTCTACTTTTAATCTGATTGAAAACTACTTCACAACTATTATATAATTAATGCACAAGTGCTTTATGATCAAGGTATTAATTGTTTTACTACGTTTTATGCAACCATGTTCTCTGCGCCTTCAAGTGAACACAGTTTTCAGAGCTGGACACCTTTCTTCCAACTCACATGAGGCTTATGGGGGACATGTGGCTTAACACCCAGAACAAAGGACCAGTGTCTCCTTGCCAGTCACATAAATCTGTGAAGTCATAAAACTGACAAAAGGCACCAAGGCCCCCCCTGCCACAAGTCACTCAAAGACCAGAAGAGACCCAACTTCAAGCATTCCTTAAGTCCCAAAGCCTCACATGAGTAGATGCTCACATTCTGTCTCCTCTCAGAAAACCCTTACCATTTTATGAGAGAAACTTGATCATTTTTAACATCGTATGAAAAACCTCTTCGATATAATGAAAACACAAAGACAAAATTATTTTATTTCATGACAAACCCCCTTTTGGACCTCATTCTGCTGAGGTCCATCCCAAAAGAAATAAAATCACACACCTAATACCGCAGTTAAAACACATATATATACAATATTTAATCCGTTTTTTCAAAATCCTCCAAGTTATAGTTTTTTAACAAAAACAGTTGTCTCATCACTTCAGGGTCCCTTTTTTCCAGAGTGGATGTGATGAGTCTTACCGTCAAAGACCTTAAACAAGGCACGCAGCAGCACCCGCAGGTTATAAGTATGCCTAAGAAAATAGCCAATGATACCATTATAGATACGAACACCTGTTTCCAAGGACCGAAGATCTTTATTAGCCAATTGTCCAGTGGGTCGTCCAGACCTGAATGACTTTTCATTTCATCTGAGAGGGTTCTAAGGCCTTCTAGGGCTCTTGTGACTTTGCCATCTGGAGCAGTGTTGTTTGGAATAAATGTACAGCAAAGGTCACCAAACATACTACATACTCCGCCTCGTTCCGCCAAAATCATATCCAATGCCATCCTGTTCTGAACCGCCATCAGGGAAGTCGGCGCTAGTTGTTCAGCTAGACCTTCCACCGCATCTCTGGTGAGATTGGACAGTCGCATAACATTATAATGCACATAATTTATCCTGTCAACATTTTTATTGGGTGTAACAGGAAACACTGCTGAAATGATAGGAAAACTCTCAAACCCAGCTGCCACCTGATCAGCCAGTTTGTATTCATTTGGCACACCCCGCGGAATGCCTATAGAGTCAATATAAGTAGGTGAGCCGACGGTTGGATCAAAGTTAGCAGATCTCCTTCTCCTATTTTGAGAGAGATCAGTTCCGTTCAGGATCTCCAATCTGGGACCAATCAGAGCCAGAGGAGCCGCCAAACGTACCATGGCACAAAGTCCAATGGTGTTGTCCAAGATACGAGTGAGTAATCTCCTTTCCCCACAATAGTAGTATAAGCCCGATCTAACAAGAGGGCCAATCACTTTTCTATCCCCTTTTTCTGTGCTCGCTAACCTCGTCTGATTGCACCAGCTTGGGTCAATCATGCCCACATTTATTTTGGCATTTGGACTCGTGAAATTAAAACAGAAGTAATCATTGCGTTTTGTAGCATGGAACGGGCCAGCTTTGGTGTGATTCCCGGCTAAGGGAAACACTTCACTTAAGGTTGTACAATTAGCGTGCATCTGCGTTCTGGTCAAGTTTAGCATGCAATCAAACCCCCATGTATCCTCTGGGAACAAGGGAGCCGGCTCAGTGTACAACAGCGGGCGTGCTGCGGCGCATGCCACGCATTCAGACAACGAGGCCTGCTTTGCCGCCTCCGATAACCATGCCAACCATATATTATTGTCATGGTATCCGGTAGACATTGCGATTACCTCGACCGGAGTTAGTTTTGTGTAATCGGTGGTGATTATGTCTGAAGTTTGGTGCGGGGTCACAGGGGGAAAAGAAGAATTACCTAGGGAGCTGATAGTGTTTACCATTTCAATTCGTAATGACCCATATTTTGGTGGATAGGAGTTCACTATCACTCTCATAACATGAAAATTGAACGGATGTTCGTCCATTTCAAAAGTGGACACCGCTTTAATAGACAGGGAAACCGGATTCTGGGTGAGGGAGAAATCCCTCTGGAGAGTGAACTTGCTAGTCCAAAACTGGTGAAATCCTGGCCGATCCGACTTAGGCTGGGAAAGTACCCAGTACCCTTGTTGTAAAACTACCTTATCCCCGCTACATTGGACATTTTGGCCAGCACATAGTACAATTTCCTCCCAAGTGCAGCTCTGTGGGCATTGTGAAGCCATAGGTGGACATTGACACATGTATATGTCTGCATGCCTGAATGAAATATTCTGGCCTGCACAATCAATTACATCGCATAAATCGAACGTGAAAGTGGTAGTCTGGTTTGCGATATACTCTAGTTTGAGGACTTTTTGGTGCGCGCCATACTCCCTCTTATGTCTATAAACTTCACAATCATTTTTCCCAGGGATTACGCAAAAATGTTCTAGGAGGACAATCAAAATTACCATACTTATTCCACTTATTCCAACTACCATAGTGACCCTTTTGTCTGGCCACCACATTTTAAATCAATTTATTAATATGCAAATTGTAGAATATAAGGAAATATATGCAAACAATGAACGATAATAATAGTAAGCGCTTTAGAATATTGCAGAATTATGAACCTTAAGTTCCAAGTTCCTCCTCCAGCGGCAAGGCAGGTGTCTCCCTTGAACACACAAAATAGAGAAAGAACACAAGATTTATATCATCATCACAGAAACATTAATATACTTTTTACACGTACTCAGGGGCATTCCCCTTGGGTGCTCGGAAATGTCCTCCTATGTTCCCGAGTTTTCTTCGTGTAATGTGAGACTCTAATATGTAGTGTTTTTATCGTTTTAGGGTGTCTGTTCTATGTGTGCATATTCCTAGTACCGAGTGGCCCCATTAAACAGAGTCCTTCTGAGCCTCGCACGCAACTTACTCGGCTACTTTGGTCTACCAAGGTACAAGAGTTCGAATGCGAGCTCCTCTTGTTGTCCCGCTCGATCCTCTCAGCTCCTTCCTGGTTCACGGGCTGGAGCACACTGACTCCAATGGTACCAGACCTCCCCCTTTCCTCTCAGCCTGACCGCATGTGAGGTTCTCTCGGTCACTTGGAAAGGACCTGCCCAGCGAGGCTCCGCCCACTTTCTCTTAACGATCCTCAGCAGCACCCACTCAGCTGTGGGTAGGTCAGGGTCTCCTGGTGGACCCCTTTTCTCGTGTACCTGCTGAGTAAAGTTGGTTACTAAAGCTTTTAACTCATCAAAGTATACCTTATGGTCCATCTTTCGGTCCTCCTCGTTGGGCAGAGAACAAGCATTCGGTCCAGGGAAAGGTCGACCTGTAGTTAACTCATAGGGAGAGAAACCAGTGCCATTATTAACAGAAGTTCTTACAATCATTAATGCAATTGGCAAAGCATCAACCCAGTTTAATTTGGTCTGTGCACAGATTTTGCTCAATTTTTGTTTTATGTTCTGATTCATCCTTTCAATCTTGCCTTGGGACTGGGGGTGGTACACTGTCCCGAAGGCGTGCTTTAATCCTAACATTTTTTCCACAGCCTGCAGGTCTGCGTTTTTAAAATGTGTACCATTATCAGATCTGATTTTTTCGGGAAACCCATGTCTAGGAATGTAATGGTTTATCAGGAACTTTATGACTGTTTTACTGTCTTCTTTTCTTGCAGGTATGGCTTCAGGCCATCCTGTGAGGGCGTCGACACACATCAACACATATCTGTACCCCTTAATGGTTTCAATCATGTCTGTGTAATCTATGATCACTTCCTGTCCTGGTCTGAACAGGAAGGGAAATATCCCTTGTTCTGGTTTTACAGTAGGTCGGATGTTGTATTGTAAACAAACTTTACAGGTTCCTATGTGTTCAGTTATCATGTCTTTCATGTGTGGATGCCACCATTGCTGAAGATTCCTGGCCATCTGTCCGCCGCCCACATGAGCCAGACTGTGTGCTTCCTGAAAAACTAATGGTTTCAGAGTCATGGGCAGGATCCACTTTTCATTGGGTCCTGTCCACAACCCGCTTTGTTCATCCTTTTTTCCTCCCTTGTCTTTCCAAACAGATTTCTCTTCAGGAGACGCCTCATTCTGTGCTTTTGAGATTTCTACTTTACTCCAATGATTTTTAAACTGACACTCCTCTTCCACTGTCACCATCTGAACTCTTGTTAAATAGCCAGCTGCCACTTTAGCTGCTCTGTCTGCCTGCCTATTACCTTCAGCAGTATCTGACTGTGTTACATCATGACCTTTACATTTCACTACTGCCACTTTCCTTGGAAGCATCAGACTATCAGCTAACTCTTTTATGAGTTCTTCATGCTTTATGGGTTTATTTCCTGCTGTCAAAAACCCTGCTCTTTTCCATTGGGGTAATTGTACGTGAACAACTCCATAAGCGTATGCTGAGTCTGTGTATACTGTGATTTCTTTTCCTGTGCCTAATTTTAGTGCCGCAACTACCGCTTGAATCTCGGCTTTTTGAGCTGACTGTTTTCCCATCAACTGTCCAGATTCTACCACCTCGAATGCATCTTCGTTTTGTTTAACCACTGCGAACCCTGACTTCAAAGATCCATCCTCCATTCTAAAGCAGCACCCGTCCGTGTAGAGTATTTCTGAATGTGGTATATGTTCTGTTTCTAGGTCGGACCTGATTTTTTCTTCCATATAGACCTTTTGAACACAATCGTGCGTGTGTGTTGTATTCATTCCATCAGCCATGTTTACACCTTCATGTGAAAATGATAAATTTGGTGCTGCCAAAATGTTACTCATGCGTCTTTGTTTCAATGAAGTCATTGTGAAGAGTTCAGAGTTCACATAGGCCACGACATTATGTGATGTTAAAATGTGCAGTGGATGGCCCATCACTATATGTGCTGTTTTAGCGACAATTTTACTCAATGCTGCTGCCATTTGTGTACATGGTGGATGACGTTTTTCAGTACTATCCAGAAGAATGCTGGTGTACATCAGTATCTGTCTATTCCCCCCCTTTTTCTGAAACAAAATGCCATTAATGGTGTTTTTTGCTTCAGAAACATCAAGGTAAAAAGGTGAGGTGTAATCAGGTAGGGCTAAATCAGTAGCCCGAGTCAAAAGTTGTTTGAGAGTTATGAAAGACTGTTCAGCTTCAAGGCTCCAAACGAGCTTGGACTTTAATTTTCTCATCCCCTGTTCCTTAACCATGTTTCGAAGAGAAGTAGTGAGTTCACTGTAATCAGGTATATAATGTCTGCTATACCCTGTCAACCCCAGAAAAGACAACATTTCCTGTACCGTGCTAGGCTTTGGGTGATTCAAAATGGAAACTCTGTGCTCAGGAGAAAGCGTTGTTCCTCGAGCTGAGACTAACCGTCCCAAGAAGGATACCTGGGTGCGGACGGCTTGAAGTTTTGTTTTGCTCACTTTGAAACCCGCATCATGAAGAAGAAGAAGAATGTCATGGGTGGCTTTGAGACAGTCTTCAGGTGATTCTGATGCTATCAATAAATCGTCCACATATTGAAGCAAAGTGGTGCCTTCAGGAAGAGGAAGTTTAACCAACAGGTCTTTTAGTACCTGATTGAATATTCCAGGGGACAATGCAAGCCCCTGAGGAAGACGCGTGTATCGATACTGTTGGCCATTAAAAGTGAAAGAGAAAATGTCTCGTACATCATTTGACAAAGGGAGACAAAAGAAGGCGTTGGCTAAGTCAATACAAGTGAACCATTTTTGTTTTGGGTTCAAGTTTGTTAACGCCACGTATGGATTTGGAACAGGGCAGGTGTGGGTCTTAAGGATTGCATTAATTGACCTAAGGTCATGCACCATTCTGTACTTTCCTGTACCTGCTTTCTCGACTGGCAAAATGGGAGTATTCCACTGTGAATTAGACGGTTCTAATACTCCTGCATTTAGCAACCCCCAAACCGTATTGCTCAGCCCCTCTGCGGCTTCTGGCTTATGTGAGTATTGATACAACCATATTGGCTCAGTGGAGAGAAGTTCAAAAGTGATGGGATCGCAGTTTACTAATCCCACATCCTCTGGACCTTGAGACCAAAGGGATTGTGGGAGCGTATCAAGCATGGCAGGGACCTCTGTGTGATCAGTCTTTTCCCTGCCATGTTCTCTTGAAATAAGTTCATGATCTAATTTACCCAAATCCTGAGCTGAAACATCAATAATATAGCAATCTGTTGATGGTGAAAAAGCAACTGATGGAAGCTGTGTGGGACACCAATCTAGGGCATCCATGACTGTTTTTACCATGGGTCCTAAATCCTTAGCCTGGTGTGAAGGTGAAAGAGCAAGTGAGACATGTGGTGCTGCTTCAGATGACATCCTATACCATTCAAGTTGAGATGGTGATAGGGTGACATGTGAGGCCACCCCCTGAGGACCTACAATGATCTTATCTGAGGTCAAAACCCACTCAGTATCTTGCAAAGTAGAGGCAAAATGCTCTCTAAAACAATCATCAGAGTCACGGTCATAAAAGAGTGTCAGATGTATAGGATCTGGAGGGGGAACATAGGGTCGCAGAGCATCAAGCCATGGCTTCCAAGACAAGTACGCAGAGTAGATGCCCAGTTGCTGTGTTGTTTCAGGGCGTAGCAAAGCCCAGTAGATGTCAGCGACCTCCTCCTGCGTTGGTTTAAGCAGACATTGTGAGGCTGGAGAGGAAGATGATTGTGAACAAGTCCAACAAGTCCCATTGGGCAGAGTGACTTTCAGCCCAGTTGGTTCACACAAAATGGTCGCCCCCATCTTTTTCAACAAGTCTCTACCCAGCAGGTTTACTGGTACATCCTTAGACAAAACAAAAGGATGAGTCAAAGACTGCGGTCCTGCTGTGATTAGGAGAGGTTCAGTTAAATGCAGTTTTTGTTGCACCCCAGAGAAGCCCACCACTGACACCGTGTCAGATGTGGCGTGTTCGGAAAAGTCCAGGTCATTCAACGTGGAGTATGTGGCACCTGTGTCCACCAAGAAGGACAAGTCCTTGTTCATGACTTTCATCCGTATCATAGGGTCTGCACCTCCCCCTATGGACTGGTTTCTCTGTGGGGTGTGTCATTGCTGGTATGAAGAGCTGGACCCTGAGTCTTGGGCCCACTCTCTTTGTAGAGCCGGGTGCTGGCCAGCTGGAGCCATCTGTGAGTTGGGAGCTGAGTGAAGGCGTCCTTCCCTCTGTGACTGTGCTTGTTTGTGAAAACAGTCACGGGCCCAATGTCCTGGCTTCAAACAAAAATGGCAGACGTCTTGTGCTCTGTTTCCCTGCAGGTTACCTCGGCTATAGCCCCTGCCCCGCGCTCTTCCTCCTCTCCTCCATTGCCCCCTGACCGGACCCTGAGATGAGTTATTATAATATGGCTGGGGTGCCGTGTGCTGCTGTGGGGTGTTAAACACACCTCCCTCCCCAGTAACCATCTGTTTGGCCTCTTTCTTTGATTGCACCACATCTCTAGCTTGCTTTAGTTGTAATTTCAGCAGCTGAGTTTGCATGTCTTTTAAATCAGCTGAACTTTTTACCTCCTCATCTGCTACTTCCTGCAGATGATGAATTAAGTGACGTTCCCATTTCTCTGCATCAGCAGTGGGAAGGTCAGGGTTTGCTTTTATTGCTTTACTGACAGCTGCTGGAACACCATCAAGGATAGCTTGTCTAAAGAAATATCTCTGTCCCGCACCTTGCCCGTGGCAGTGTGTTCTATCATGCCACTCTTGCTTACACTGATCTAAATAAACTGTGGGGTTCTGTCCAGGTTTCCAATGAAACTTAGGCACCCCTGAACCCTCCGGGAGTGGGTAAGCCTCCCTAAGGGCTCCTGCGAACCTATTTAAGTGATTTGTCATGCAGGGGTGGATCTACTGGGGTGGCATGGGGTGGCAGTTGCCACCCCAACAGAGAGCCTTGCCACCCTGTTTGCCACCCCAGCTGTACATTACAAACGCAAAACTCTTTTTTCCGACAACATTGAATGCAGCACAATGTACCGGTAGTGATGTGGTCCACACTCCTTACCAGTTGGTGGCGGTAATGCACACCTATAGTTTTTTGCCAACCTCCATTAAACTCATCAAGAAGAAGCATTGTTTACAACCGAGTTCTGACTGAGTGCCGGCGGGAAGTGAGAAATGAAATGAAAAGAAGACTGAACACAGCAGTACGAGAGGAAACAGGTAAAAAAGTATTAAATATGTCCCTTTTGGAAAAGTAATTGCAGTAGTAGGCAGAAATTGAAATTGTTTTCTCTGTTCGGTTAGCTGTGGTGGCTTTCTTGAATTGTGTTGGATATAAAAGTTATTCAGTTGATTATTTCCTGAGCGCTTCAGTGGCTCACGAGATATTTTGCTAAAGCTACTGACAAACGCACACATTTTGGGCCTCTGCAGCAGGCGAGAATAAAACGCTGTGAAGGGTGGAGAAGTAAACTCAGAGCCTTGAGTTCCTACTGAAACTCCAGATTGGTTTTTTTAATTAAAGTTAGTTGAGAGAACACTGTGGAGTCATGAGGCTGTGTGGGACGATGTGAACCCACCCGATGACTCACAACTTCACCGATTTTATTCTAAAAACCAAACCTTGCACTCTGTTGATGCAAACATAATTACACCATCAAAAACATGCAGGCTCTCACTTTTGGTATTTGTGCAATTTTAACCTTTTGAAATATTTAGCTTAGGTGTTGTGTTCATTTCAGCTGTTGTTCTGCTTCGGCTCCTTTCAGCTCCTTTTAGCTTCGTTCATATTTTTTCTGCTCCTTTCAACTTATTTCTTCAAATTTTGGCTTTTTATTCTCATTTCAGCATCTTTCTGCTGAATTCAGCCTTTTCAGCTACTTTTTTTTGTTGTTGTTGTTAATTTGAGCCTTTTTATTATTTGGTTGCTGTTTCACCTTTTGATTCTTAAACATTATTTCAACTTTTTAAGCTAATTTAAACTTATTTCTGCAAATTTAAACTCTTTGTTTTAGCCTTTTTAGCTACTTTTATTATTTTTTTGTTGCTTAATTTGTTTTTTGTTTTCTGTTAATTTGTACGGTAATTTTTGCAAATTTCAGATTTATTTGGGTAATAATTTCTGCCTCTCTCTGCCTTATTCTCTATAACTTATTCTGCTCATTGCTGCTACTTTTCTGGTTCATTCAGCTTTTCTACACAGTTTTTCTGATTTCAGAAAGTATCAGCTGTTCAAATTCAGCTCACATCAACAGGTTAGTGATTAAATATTTTAACCTGGTTTAGGATTCTTCAGCAGTTTTTAGCTAAAATCCTTCAGCGACAAGGATTCACACTGCATTTTCACAGGAAATGACATTTAAGTAGTTTATGTATCCTGCAGAGTAACCGTTGCTGCATAATAGCTGAAAATTTTTAATATTCTTATTATGATTAAACATTGTGAAAGAACAATTGTGACAAACTATTATGCTCTAAATCCCTTTAATGGTCCGCTGCTGAAAGTAAAGTGAATCTGTTTGGCCAGTTTTGTTTATTTGTCTGTAACATGAGCAAAATACATGAACCAATAAACTGATTTTAATGAAACTCTCAGAAAATAAACATTGGATTCAAATATCGGACAATCAATACTTTTTGAGTCAACCAAATTCAAGATGGCCACCACAACACAAAAATGTCAACACCAAAATGACTCTAACAGTCAGCTGTACAGATGTTGAGCTACATTTAGTGGCTTCATCAGATGTGGTATGAATTCAGAGGAGCCATGGAGGAGGACCTTCGATGGGCCTCGAGGAGGTTCTGAACCGTTCAGTGACTCAGGAAAAGAAAATTGTGTCAGGCTGTGCTTGGCTGCTGATTCTGAATTTGAGAATCCACTTTATCCAGTCACCATGTCCACCTTGAGGAGGCAGACTAGAAGACTCGGAGGAGTCCTTCCCCATGGCTCAGGTGTTTAAGGGTAGCTCCATGGTGCCAGGGCTTGATGAGATCTCAGCCTCCCCTGTAAGTTTACGCCAGGGTTTTGGAAAGGAGGCTCGTGGCAGTGTGGCTATTATCTGGGTGGTTCAACCGTGGGCCAGATAGTCACCCTTACAGGTCAAGGTGGTCATAAGAGGACCTGAAGGAGACTTGTTCTGAGGCACTCTATGGAGGATGCTGAGGGAGTATGGGTTGTGAAGGTCACTGTCCCTGTAGAACCACAGCAGGAGCAGAGTTGAGATCACTGGTGCAGGTTGGATTCTGCCAGGGTTGTCCCTAGTTTCCGGTCCAGTTTGTGGTGTTCATAAACAGGATCTTCAGGCTTGGTTGGGGAGCATAGGGGGTCTGGTTTGGGAACTTCAGTGTCTCTTTGAACTTTTTGCAGACTATATTTTTCTGTTGGTGTCTGGGTTCTGACCGTCAGCAAACTGATGCAGCACAAGGACAAGTGGAGGCAGCTAGGATGGGAGTCAGCTCCTCTACATCGAAGACCATGGCTCTCAACCAGATGGTGGAATGTGCCCTCTGAATTGGGAGCAGGTCTTTGCTTCTGATGAAGGAGTTCAAGCAATTGAGAGTTTTATTTCTACATGATGGCAGGATGGAGCGGGAGATGGATTGACAGATCAGGAACTCATCTTCAGTAATGAGGGTGTTGCTTTGATCTGTCATGGTGAAAAATGAGTTCATTTGAAAGATAAAGCTCTGGATTTACCAGTTTGTTTACATTCCAACTCTAACCTGTGGTCATGAGATTTGGATCAGGACCAAAAGAACAAAATCCTGGATATAAGCAGCTGAAATAAGCTTCCATCACTTGGTGGCCAGGCTGTGTGGCCAGAACTTACTTGATTGACTATTTGGCCTGGGAAAACATTGGGATTCCCCAGGAGCTGGAGAAGGTCACTTTGGGTTTTCCTCCTGGACCTGTTGCCTTCATGGCCTGACCACAGATTAGCAGCAGCAAAAGGGTGAATACTGTAGATGGATGACTAAATGCCATCCTTTTTTTTAAAGCAACACATGATTTTAATTTAAAACAGGCATGACAGGTGACAGCTGAAATGCTTTTCTCCAATGAATGGCTTTGTTTCTGTTTTGTCACTGGTGCTCAAAACCCTTTTACTGTCAAATACATACATGTCAAACTGTTTTTCATTTGTTGATGATTGACATCTTGAAAGCAGAGACATCTAATTGTAACATTTCTGAGTAGTGTCAGGTTATTTTGGTTCAGAAATATTGAGTTTACTGTATATCTCATTCAGCCACACATTTATAGTGACTGCTACACATGGCTCATGTGGTCCCTCTGCAGTGGCTCTCTGTAGTGCTGACCAAGAGTAACACGTAAATGTACAATACTCATATTTATATCTGCAGAAGAGTGTTTATTTTTAGTTATTTCCTGCTCCAGTTTTATGAACTATGAGAGTAAAACTTCTGTGACAGAAGGATACTCAAGAAAAAGAAATCAACACATTCTGGTCACGTCCTGAGTCTAACTTCAGCCTCACAATGTGAACTTTCTAAAATCCACCAGAAAATCAAACATTTTAACACATTTGAGGCGAGTTGCAAGTTTAGTTGTGCAAACACATCACAGATTAGTATATACTGTATACTGTGTGTGTATATATATATATATATATATAT
>JBBPBX010010114.1:0-29680 GCA_038048925.1 Garcialebias charrua | reverse complement strand
GAGGAGGGTGTTGCCACCCACTGAAACATCCTTGCCACCCTCTTGCCACCCCATAGATATTTTTCTAGATCCGCCCCTGTTGTCATGGGTTCTGAGTCGAGAACTGTGCGATTCCAACCTGCTGCCCGTTCCAATTCATCCATCCTAGTGGAAGTGACACATCTTCCCAACAAAGCTCTCACATCCCCCACTGCCAATGTGATCCCTTTAGTGAGGCTGTCCACTGAGTTCAACCATTTGCTGGCCCCCTCTGTTAGGGGGGTGTAATTTCTCCACCAAGGCCTGAATGTCTCCCAAAGCAAAAGGTTTGTACCTGACTTGTGTACCTGCTTGGAACAAGGGATAGCTGCTGCTGGAAAGAGGACAATTTTCAAACCTTTGCATCTCCTCGTGCTCCATAAGACTAATGGGGTGTGATGTTACAGGAAGTGGTGTGGTAGTGTAGAGGGGAAGCGGTGTACTGGTGTTTTCCATCCGATTGGATGGAAGAGGAGGAGAGGTTATAACCTCTGAAGTGATCCGAAGAGGGCCTTCGGCCAAGGGGGGGTTCCTGGGCCTTGATGTGTTGTGGAGTGTCAGATTTAACATCCTGTCAGTTAATTCAGGCCTGTTTCCCCACCCAGGAGCGTCAGGAGGAACATATCCTTGCCCTGATATCTCACTTAAAGTGAGCGAGAGGGACCCTGGGGCCACTGGGTGGTAAAACGACGCCTGTGACCTTGGGGGGGTTATTGGAGAGAAGGGAGGAGGGGTTATAGATATTGAGCTGACAGCTGCCTTTTGGGACCCATGTGTGTTCATAAAGTCTCTGAAGTCTGATGCACTCACTGATCCCACCTCACTCCAGGGACGTGCAGAGACCACTAAAGGGGCAGGTGCTCAAAAAAAAAGGGGCACATCTAACCGCATTTTAGGACAGAATATTAACAAAGTCACATAGCTTTCAGAGTTAAATAAACAATGATAAATTACAAAATTGTGAGATATACTATCAAAGCTTAGGAAAACCTCTACATAGAACATACAACTATCTATATGTAAAATATTTTATTAGTAATTTCTTTCTGCAGGTCTACTTTGTTATAGGAAAGTATTGCAATATTCAAACCTGCGATTTAGCAAGATATGTAAATCAGAGCTACACCACCAGATATATTTTGTCTTTACAGAATTACACTATAAAAAATATAAACAAGGGCACAATGCAACTTTTTAGTGTACTGTAATCTATAAAAGAAAGAGCTGCCTGGTTTGCTACACTTGCAGTGGAGATGAAGATGGTCCATTCAGAAAAGCAGAGCTGCATCAAACTTTAATGTGGAACTGCAGAAGAAAACTAAACAAAAGCAAAAATTGAATTGTTAATGCATATCACCATGAGAAAAGCCTACTGAGACTAACTGACCACCAAAATTTAGACCTATATCTCTATTTGTGTCTTAGTGTATTTGTAAGTACCTATATACATTTTCTTCAATCTTTCCTCTTCTTTTTTTCTTGTCAGTTTCTCTTTTTTCCTCATTGTCTCATCTTCTCTGTGTTGAGTGGAGGACAATGTCTCTTATTTATTTCGGTCTCTTGCCTTTCTTTTTTCCCCCAAACAGAATCTAAGATCCAAAATCTTCTTTTCCATCATGGTGAACTGTTTAAAAACAAACTTCCAACTTTTAAGCATTTTTGCTATTTTTGTTCTCTTCTTATTTATTTATTTATTTATTTTTATTCATTTTATTTTATTTATTCATTTCAGATTTAAAACACAAAGACAATTTACAAACACATGAAAGAAAAAAACAGATATAAAATGAAAGGTAGCAGAAGAAGAAAAAAAATCTTATCATATCTGCCCCTTATTAAAACAACTGTGTTGCAGCAGTTTTCTGTTGGTCATGTCTCGAAAAATGTCAATGACCTCAGTGAGGTCATTGACATTTTTTGCAATTATGTTGCTAATTATTTGCAAAACAAACTTCTTTGCGCATGCCAGAAATCTTTGCTTGCTATTCTAAGTTTTGTTTGTCATTCAAAGTTTTGCTTGCGATTCTCACATGTCGTGGGCAGAGCCTAAAATCGCAACAAAAGATTTCTGATGTGTACAAATAAAAGTTTATGCTTTGCAAATAACTTTTTAAGTTCACGAGAGAAAAATTAGCTATTTAATAAAAAAAAGTTTTTTAAACAAAAGTTTTTGCTTTAAAAAAATGAAATCATTACAATTCCAAAAGCTTTGATTACAATTTTATTTTACTTAACTGAGGTTAGTTTTTTTTTCATTGACTAATTGTGAAACAAATTTAACTCCATACTCTGCGAACCAGACCCTAAACTTACTTAATTTCCCCTTCATTTGTACGCTTTTATTGGACAGGAGCAACTTGATTGGTTATGACATTTATCTATTATGGTAGTTCAGGGTGAGTTATTTTTAATTCTAAATGAATATTCTTGTTGGACTTTTATTTAAGTGCTATTTTCCTTCGAGATACATTTACCTAACGCTAGAATAAATGCAATGTACATTATGCAGCAAAGGAAGTTAGAAGATCGGACATAATATCCATTATGGAGAGATGATAGTTTTTGGACGGGCGATGTGCTCCTTATTGCATAAGCCAGGGATGTCAAAGTCAAATACATGGAGGGCCAAAAAAACTAATTTGCTACAAGCGAAGGGCCGGACTGGTTCAGTGTTTATTTTAAAGGTTCAGTATGCAGTTTCTGTAGAACTGCAGCAGTTAGAAATATTTTCAACAGGCAAAGCATTCTGATCCCTCCCCCTCAGAGCCATATGTGGCTCTGCCCCCTTGTGGTCTGTTGAATTTCAAATTCAAGCTCTGTTTTTATTGGCTGATTCAAATTCAAGCTCTGTTTTTATTGGCTGGTTACAAACTCTGTTTTTATTGGCTGGAAAATGGCGGGTCACCTTTTCTTTTTAGAAATGCTTATTTACCACCTGGAGAAGCAAGGGGACAATATTTTTTTTAATTTTTTTTCAGAGATTACCTGGCTAACATCAGTCTGTCAGGAGGTAGTGACAGAGTGAAGAAATATGTTCATAAAAAAAGCTACATACTGCAGCAGGGGGTGATATAAGATTTTTTCTTCTTCTTCTTTTTGCACGCTTTTCATTCAATGTTTTCTTTTTTATTAATTTGTTTTATTTTGTCTCTTTTAAATGAATGGTTAAATGGATTAAATAAATTATTAAATAGCTTTACATCTGTTAAGTTCTTGGCATAAACCAACACAGACAGACATGTTCCTGCTTTTAGTATTTTACATTGTTTTATAATGTAAATGTTTATGTTTCGTTTTTTTAACATAGTTTTCTTGTGATTTTTAATTAATATGCTTTTTTATGATTGTTTACTGTTGGCTGCAAGTATCAAGCTGCGAAATCCTTCATTTTCTACAGCTGATAGCTGTTGGTCATTAATTATGATGAAGTTTAGCAACTTCTCGGTGAACATTTGAGCTCCGTGGCTTCAGCCGCGGTGTGTTTTTATTGTTCAATCCGGGGCGGGCGCTCTGATTTCGGTCAGCCGCTCTCTGCCTGTCCGTCCTACAAGACGGTCAGACAGTGGGTCGGACTGGATGCAGCTGGCCGCGGTCGGTCTCCCTGTTTCGGTTCAGCGAGAGTGGCGTCCCGCTGAAGCCCCAGAGCTCGAATGTCCAACATAAAACTAACTTGACCGCAGCTTAATGTGGCGCTATGGCTCTGCAGACATTGCACGTTGCTGTCTGGTGGTGTTTAGTGTAAAATACTTCCACACAGCGGACATGTTACTATGAAAAGTTGGCTAGCTGTTAGCTAAAGTGCTACTCACTCAGTCCACACGCTGTAGCTGGCTGCAAACTGAAAGGGATTTGCTGAATAGTAGTAGTAGGGGTGGGGCCATGCCCCTCCAACGGCAATGCCCCCAAGGGGGCCAGCTCCCCCACTGACCCTAATGTGAATGTGAGGCAGGTCTTATTACTCTGGGTTCATGAGACACGACTCCAGATTGGATTGGCCCCACCCCTACTACTACTGTTGCATTGTGGGGAATGTAGTGTTGGTACGTGACCGGAGGGCTTATTATGTTGTTTTTCTTGCAAAATACAAAAATAATAATAATAAAATAAAATAAATAATTTTAGTACGTTATTATGTGTCAGAGGAAGGCTTAGGAATAGGAAATTAAAAAAAAAAAAAAATTTTTTTTTTTTTGGACCAAAAGGGCACTTGGGGGCAAGGAGCAAAAGGGGCAGGTGCTCAAGCCCCCATAGCCCCCCCCTCTGCACGTCCCTGGCACTTACCCATTACAGGGTTGGCCTCACAGGTACTTCTTTGTGTACAACTGGATCCAGAAGCTTTAGGTATTTTTCTCCCAGACTAGCCAAGGGGGAAAAAAAGACAATGTAGTACTGAAATGTGTGTGTATACAGTATTTAAATGTTAAAATTTACAGATTATACCTGACAACAGGTCCAGAGGAAAATGTTGGAGCAGGTAGGTGGGAGACCTTTAAAACAAAAGTACATTTACTCTTAAAGTACAAATACATTTTTTAGCATATATGATTGATTGACTTTACCTGATCTAGTCAACACTTACCTGTTCAGGGAGTGGCTCAGGGATATGTCTTTATGTACAACTGGATCCAGCAGCTCTTGGGTCTTTTTTCTCCAAGACAAGTTGGTAAATTGACAGAAACGTCCAAGGAACAAACCAATTAAATACTGAAAGAAAAAAAAAAAACACACACACACACACACATATATATGCACTTTATTCTTTTAGGTTAGGTACAAGTACATGTTGTGACATCTGACTAATCAACTTCACTTACCTAAAAGTAACATGCAAATCAAGCGCATGGCCAGCACTTCAAATTGTGTCCCGCATTACTGGAAAAGAAGAATATTTCATTTATATTTGCAAATAATAATGAAGGTTAAAAGAATTATGAACACACACACACATTTATATGTTAGTTTGTTTCCTCACAGTAAATGAAACAGGATAAAGAGGGTCTTCATTTCATGACAAAGTAAATGATAAAAGCAGCAATGTGTATTAGGATGGATATATAGTGTAAACCTGTGATTCTCAAAATACACAAAGTACATGCTGCATCAGTGATTGATTGGCTTTATCTAAACTGATTAACATTTACCTGTTTAGAGAGTGGTCTCACTTCTTCTTTATGTACACCTGGATCCAGCAGCTCTTGGTCTTTATTTTCAAGACAAACTGGTAAATTGACAGAAAAATGAAAGGGGAAAACCAATAAAATACTGAAAAATGTGTGTGCATACAGTATGTAAATGCAAAAATATACAGATGTTACCTGACAAGTCCGTGTGAAAAAGTTGTGACAGGGACATGTGGGAGATCTTTAAAAAAAAAAAAAAAAGTACATTTAATGTTTTTGGTTAAGTACAAGTACGTGTATCTGTGATTGATTGGCTTTACTTATTATAAGTAACCTGTAAATTAAGCACATAGTCAGCACTTAAAATTGCATCCTGGATTTGATACAACAGTGAAATCTATTATAGTTCTCTATTATTGCATAAAAAGCTTTATTTCAGTTTAACATATAAAAACAAACATTGTAATGGAAAAACATTACAAAATTACAAATACATACCTTTTTTCTCATTAGATTATCAAAACAATTTAACTAGATACTTTGTTTGAAAAGCACTAGCAATTACAAACATAAGAGGAAGAACAAAACTAACAGTTTAGCATAAAGTGAACTATTACTGTGTGATGAATAGTTTTTTTTTTTATCAAACCAACAGATGTATACATGCCGTAGTTGGTTCGAGCAATCAGCTACTTGTTTTTACATTCAAGTTGAATGGACCGATTAGCTTTTGTTTTCCACTACAGAGTACAGGCATAAAATTTTGCAAAAAAATAAATAAAAAATAAAAAAGTTGCTATGGCCCCTATTGTAAGTCCCGCAGAAAAATGGCTGGTAATATGTTAATGATTACTTACTTTATTTTGTTTTAGTTTAGGGCCTACTACTAATGCTAACTGTGAAATGCTAATAGCTAATCGCTAACTGCTAAAAGAAAGAAACTCACAAATCGACGGCGCGGGGGAAACTATCAAGTCATGCAACACTACACTGCAAAGATAAAGCCCTACAATTCCGTTTTACTCAGTTTGAAGTTTCTTTCATATTACATTTTAATACATTGTCAGAAACTAATGTTAGCGCCGGGGTTAGCATAAGTGGGGAAAGTCGATGTTAACCCGCCTTACTAAAGATAATGATTAAAACCAACTGTTTGCCTTTTTCGTAGAGTACACTGCAAAGATAAAGCCCTATAATTCCGTTCTGTTTGAGGTTTATTTCATAATACATTTAAATACACTTACCACAAGCATGCGAAAGTCCACTGCCTCCGCTCAATTCATCTTCTCTCGTAAATAAGCGACAGGACATGGTTTGAGCAACAGGAAGTGATGTTTACATTTCAGAATAAAATACTTTTTATTTATTTATTTCTTGTATTGCGTTATTAGGTGTAGTCATAGTCTTAAATATAATAGTTTAGTCATAGAATAGTCATAAATGATAGTTTTACAGCTTTTTTGTACAAATAAATCCGTATAGAGCTAGGATTAGTCCGCCCGTGGTGATTTTATTCTGTAAATACGGAAGTTGTGCTCGTTCCTTTTCCTGTTGGTGCGACGTAATCTTCAAAAGTTGACTCCGGCACTGCTGCGTCTGTTGCTTTCAAAAATAAGGAAGGCGCAGTTGGCTTGCAGTCTGGGACCAGATCAGAGCCAGATGTCAGTTTGTAAACCTCTGAGGCTGGCGCATTCGGTCTGCAGGCAAAAACCGGATCAGAACCACACCCAGCTGCAGCTCATTATCTCAGAATCGGGGTGGAACTGGCACACAACACCACGCCGTCTCTGACTGTTATGCGGATCTGGCGACTTGTAAACGAGCCCGGTAAGGAGTTGGCTCAGAGGTGTAAACCGCATCTGACTGTTATGCGGATCTGGCGACTTGTAAACGGATCCGGCCCAAATGTAAATGCTGTCTGGGTAAGTATGCAATGGACCTGTCGCATTTTCTTAGCAAAAAAGGAGCTTGTGAACTTGTAGGGCACAGGCTTAGCAATAAAAAAAAGAAAGAAAAGAAACAGGAAAGGCGGCGGCGGTGTCCGGAGGCTGAGGAGGGAGACGGTCAGTAGCAGGTGCCCTGACCATTAAAACATCCAGGGAAGATGCAGGAACGAGGCATAATTGATTAGCTAGCTAACAATGAACAAAAATATCTATGCTATTGCTATCTGATGCTATCTGCGAGTCGCGAGTGAACGGCTCCACCCATGCGAAGAACAATTTAGGGCCAGTTTACACGGCGCGTATTTTGAGTGTAACCGCTACTTTCTCTTTGCGACTTTGCTTATCGCCTACACGACGCTGCTGGCCCCCCTCGATGACACCGATACTTTTCTGATCCTGCTCTCAAGGTGGAAGTTTTTCGCTGACCCCCCGCTGATAATGTAAACATCTCCCGTGGAGCTTTTGTGTCAACCACATGCGCGCAGCCCGCACGCGCGGACAGTCTGACATTTCACGTGTCACGTTGCAAAATATAACAGTTTAACAATAATAAACAGTATTTATGTTGGCGTGGGAGATGTAAATTTATCTGAACTACAGTATCTATCTGGACTCGTTACATTTTTTAAACAGTGCGTAACGTGCTGTGAAAATGAAGACACCAGGTTTATTTTTTATTTATTTATTTATTCAGCACCAAAGTTTAAACACAAACACTGAGAATTAAACTGAACACACTATTAAAACACGTGAACCGAACTGTAACTACGTTAATGAACTGGACTCTTGCTGTGTGTTCATCTGGACCCATCAGAACCGCCGAACCGTCTGCCTGTCAACGACAGCTTCTCCACCTGGCAGAAATAAATAAATAAATAAAAACTCAGTTGTTGTGTGATCAAAGTAAACACAAGCAAACATTATATTAAGAACGTTGATTTACCTGCTGTAAGTCAGCTGTTTATCACGCTGGAAAGTCCGGTTCTGGTCCACAGTCCACTCAGTGGTGTGCAGCTCGTTAGATGAAGCGGGTCACACTGACTCAAATCTGTTGACTCTTATCCAAATTCCAGCTTTAACTTGTTGTTAACTTGTTGACAACAACTTGTAGTTAGCTGATTTTAGCCAGAGAGGAAAACAGACGAGGCTGTTTACCTCAGGCAGCGCATGCGCAGTAGTGAAGGTTCCAAAAATCACAGCGCCATCTAATGGCCCAGCATGGTAACTACAATGAAATCATGAGGACGGGGGGTGGAGGGGGAGAGAGTCGTATCCACAGAATTCGACCGTGTCAACGCAAAACTTTTCACCTAATTAACATACCCAAAACATCCGTTTCCCCCACACAGTGTCCGTGTAAACAGGGCCTTATATGACTGGAGCAGCAGGGGGTAGGGCTATACTAATGAGGACCGCGTGACGAAACGCGGTCCCGTTTAAAACACGCCTAAAAAATCCTGAAATAGAAATATGTTTATACACAGTTTGCTCTATAACTCCAAAATTAATTGAGCTACAATTTTGAGACTTTTTACTCATTTACAAGATTACAATTATCACATTTATAATGTTTATTTAAGAAAATATTGAAATTCACTTTACACGGTCTTTAACTACCAGAACAGTTTGTGTTCAGAACCCTGACTTGTCTTCAGCTGTGTCCTGCTTGTGGCAGTGCCCCTGCAGTGGATCATTAATACTCTCTCTTTTATCCATTAGGTTTCAAAAACGCACACAATCACTCAGAGCAGCGGGCTGCTTTACTGTGAGAAAATTGGTTTGATCCAAAGGGTCGCACATGGTCTAAATCTTTTCTGTTTCCTGTGGGTCAGAAAAAAAAACTATCAGCTCTTTTGTGTGTGTGTACCTCAAAGTACTCATGTAATTCACCCAGTTGTGAGGCATGATTTCTAACAGGCTCTCCCACCATCAGAGAAGGAACCAAACTGTCTTCACTTTGAGTAATTTATCATCTACACTGCACTTTATTTCATCCTCACTCCCCTTATGTTCTCTTTAAAAGAAAAACAACTGAGCAGGGAGGCTTGTTTTAATACTTAAAGAAGTTTGCAGTTTAGTTTTTTTTTTTCCCCACCATTCAAATATTCTGAGTCAAACTCATCTAAGTTGGTTAAAAAGCAGGAGCATGTGCACAGAACAGGTTTACTATTAATATTTTTATTCTTTAGTTGATGTTCCTCCAATCATCTCTTCCTTAACAGGGCTGCTTTATTCAGTACACCTGTATACCCTAAAATAAAGAAATTACCATAGAAGATTATAATACATTTTAATAAATAATGTATCTGTCAAGGAAAGTTGTAAGATCCTAAGTCTTATCTTTCAGAACTTATATAATTAATAAAAAATAAACAGGAATGCCTTTACGTTTGGAGCATCTTTAGTAAACGTCCTTCAGTTCAGTGTTGCACAGGTAAAAATCTGTACAGGTCTGCATCAAACCCCACTTCATCCCAGGAAGTCACTTTCTCTTGTGTGAAAAACAAGTGCATGAATGGTGGTGGGTGATGCTTTTGCCTCTCTTTCCAGAACATCTCCTGGACCAGTGGAGAAATGTTATTAAAAGTTTCAGAAAGTAGACAGCTGAAACATGTTTTGACTTAAAGATTGGTCTGGTAGTAGTTTAGAGTCATTCACTGAGTTACATACATATTCTCTGTCCATTCTTGGTTCTCTTCTCTTTTACTTATTTATACCTGCTGCTTCCACTGGGTGCTATGTTTCGTAAACACGGCATACCTTTTTATTTTTATGCCAATGACTGTCAAATATCTACTTCCCTCTGAAGCACACTGGTGCACGTGCTATCCAAGGTCTTCTTGACTGCCTGGTTGACATCAGGGACTGGATGGCTTTACATTTATTTTTCAGTTTTAATGAGAAAAAGACAGAAGTCATGTTGTTACCACCTAACAGCACGGTCAAGAACCACTGGTTCGACCTTTCCTCTTTAGAGAAACAAGCTGTCACTAATCTGGGAGTGAAAATGGATCTTTCCTTGAAACTAAACAGCCATGTAAAAGTTATCTTGAGACAGTAATACATGCTTTCATAACATCCAGGCTTGATTACTTGATTACCAAAAAAACATCATGTCAGTCTGCCTTCAGGCCCAGGCCTCCCTTGCAAAAGAAATCCGTGATCTCAGTGGGATTTGCCTGGTTAAATAAAGGTTAATAATAAATTACGGCAATGTGTTTCTTTTTGGAATCAGTCAGACCTCCACTGCATGATTACAACTGGTTCAAAAGGCTGCAGCCTGATTTTTAACTGGTGCAGGCAAAAGAGAGCACATTACACCAGTTCTGGCCTCCCTTCACTGGCTCCCGGTTCGCTTCCTACATTTAAAATCCTTCTGTATGTTTTTAAATCTCTGAATAGTTCTGCCCCTCTTATCTCGCTGATCTGCTGCAGCCATATGTCCCACAGCGCTCTCTGAGGTCAGTAGACCACATGGTTTTATTGGTTCTAGGAACTCGTTTTTAGCTCAAAGGTGACAGGACCTTCTCTTGCAGGTCCAAGACTGTGGAATGAGTTTCCACTGCATGTCAGACAGACTCCCTCTCTCAATGTTTTTAAGTCTCGTTTAAAAAACTAACTTTAATTCCCTGACTTTTAACACTGTGTGAGTTGATTTTATTTTGTTTGTATTCTATAATGTTAGTCATTTAGTTCTTAAGGCTCCAGTTACTGAAGAACTAAATGACTAACAGTATAGCTCTGCGTACGGCCGTACGCCGGTCGGTACTCGCGTAATTTACGCAGGCAATTCACTCCCATAGCTCAGCGTGAGGCTTCAGCGTTTTCGCACCAAATTCTTGACGTCATTTGAGCAGCTGCAGGGCAGAGCGTTTAGCTACGGGACAAACTGAGGTCACTGATTGGTCATTTGCTGACACGCCTACTGAATTGATTGACAGGTCGGGTGGGGGAAAAAGGCGGGAGCCGGCAGCTTCTGCTGCAGCGGTGTTCTGTGTTTATATGTTAATAAAAAGTTCTAAAAAATAAACTAAAAACAGGGAGCGCTGGTCTTGCAACCCACACATCAGACCATTACACCAGGAAATCTGCAGAACTTCGCGCAGCCACGTTGGACCAGAGTTTAATTCACTCGTGACAAATTCATTAATTTCTCATCATTTCAGTCATGGAGTCAACAGAAGAGGAAGCGATCACTTGACTTTTGGCAAAAAAAAAAAAAAAAAGGCCAGATCAGGGATTAAGAAGGAGAATTCAATACATTTGTGTCGCATACAAAACAGTCCGGCGCCGGGCAGTTTATTGTGCGACAATGCGTTTGCGTTCGCGGTCGTAAAATTTGAGCTTGGCGCGTACATGCCCTGCGGGGCTACGCTTGTGCCTCTGCGTATGGACGGCGTTGAGTGGCGTACGGCCGAACGCAGAGCTTTACTGGGGCCTTTATCTTCACCTCTGTGGATCTATGTATTTTATCCTGTGTACAGCACTTTGGTTGGCCTTGTTGCTGTTTTAAGTGCTGTAATAATAGGACTTATTGGTCAGTTTACTGACTTACCTATATTTTAGAGAAGTTGGAGCAGACTTGATCTGACCCAAATTCATTCGCGAGTTCACCCTTTTTCCAGTATTAAATTGCTTTGACTGTGACTAGACAAAATGTAATTTCACGAGGGACTTCAACTTATGTTGATCTACCAAAAGATAGACCTTTTATTGAAATAATCTTAAAAGTACATTAAACATTTGTATCGATATTAGCTCTGATTTACTAAACTACGTTGACAAGAATTCAAATTAAAAACAAACAGACAGAAACTTTTCTGTTGGCACATTTACTTAAAGTTTACTGGCTTAGGAAAAAAGAAGAAATAAGAGGAATGAAAGCTAAGTTTAACGGAAGTTAATTATTTTGAAACAAACAGGGTGGCACCTTTCCCAAACAGGTCCAGCTGTACTTCGGCACGTTCAGCATACAATCAAAGCCTCTTTTACCTGGTGACGATACGTCCCTTGGAGATAAGGGCTGAGAAGTTTGTGGACACTAACGGACTATGTGGTCCAGCTCACGTCCAGTTGACTTCTGTGAGATAGTATGGCTGATTCAGACGAGCGGGGAGTACGCCTTCACCGGCAGAAACAGGTCCACGTCCTGACTGAGCTTTCAAAATAAAACTTTCCAGAAAACAAATTATTTCAGAAGATGAGTGAATGAGGCACAGTAAGCTTTACTGTAACTCCGCTGAGAAACATAGGTCTAATTGACACAATGACCAGGACGTTTCCAGCTTTTTCCAGAGGAGAAAAACAGTTGTTAGAAAGTTCTCCCCTTCGACACTAAAGTCAAAACGGAAGTAAGACTTTATATGGAGGGTGGAGTTTGCCACCTCCTGAATGGCTTATTGGTTGGTTTAACAAAATAACAGATGGATTTTTCATCCCATAGGCAGAAGGTCTCTGAAGGACAGTAGGGAAACTGTTTACATAATCGGCCAGATGGCCGCTTGTGAGCAGAGAATATTATGGCTAACTTCACAGACAACACAAAAGGAAGTTGCAAGTTAAAAGTTTACCCTGAACTGCGCCATAATATTAAATCCTGCTTGCTCTGCAGAAATAAACCAGCAGAAGGGTCAAACTCATACAAGTAACAGATCATCATTAAATGACAAAAGTATACTGTTGATCAATTCTGAATTAACACACATTAAAGAGAAAGTTATTTCTGATTCATTGGTGTCCATTAATTCAAAATAATTGTAACAAAAATAGTGTCCACTTGTCTCCTTGAGAGCTCAAGAAAAGTAACACTCAGAGTTTCAGAGAGATGTGAAGAGGCCCACATCCAGTAATTGACATGAGAGTGCTGTATCACTACAGTGCTTTACAAATAAAGCGGTATATGGTATGAAATTTTACAAAATTGCACAATATTGGTTTTGACCAAAATGACTACAACTTTATGTCAAAACAGACGATCTTAGTCTAAGAATCAGTTGCAAAAGACGATGGGTGATGTGCATTTCTTCAAGAAACACTGACCTTTAACTTGTTACATGGGCTGAAAACAAACAAAGAAACAAACTGTCTGCAATCGACTTCCCTGATTTCTGAAGATCGGACCTAATCAGCCGACCTCTTGTTAGAAGTGCAGCTGAAGTTCAACCCACTGATGGCGTTTTTTCACAAAAGCGTCTTCTCTGATTTGAAGGACGACAAATCAACCTAATGAGACTTTCTCTTTTGACGTAATTTGAATCTGAATGTTTCCTGATGAGAGCTTAAAAGTTTAAAAACAATATTTTTGCAGGAAAACAAGAAACAGGCAGAACCTCTAACAGGCATTATAAAATATAAATACTTTTTAAAATCAATGCGTTCTGCTGGCATCAGACTGAGCACAAAACAATAAACTGATAAGACTCGCCTGCCAACAGTGATTTTTAATCTGTGCATCTTTACTCCAGTGATTCTGCTCGTGCTTGATTTAACGCACACAAAAATAAATCTCCCTTATGTCTTCAGTGTTTGTATTTAGGCTTCAAAACGGCAAACAAAAGAAATCTCTGCTGCATTATCGGATGTGGCACTGTTTATTATCCAGTTCATAAACCTAAAAATGTCACTTTTATCATCCCAAAAAGTCAACATTTGTTACTGTTGCATAAATGTTGCAGAATCTCCGCTGTAATGCGTCGAGACAAGACCGGGAACGGCTGGGAGCAGACACTTTATAAACCGAACAGTCTGTTATCGCAGAGCTCCAGTCCTTCTGAAATCAGAAGAGGATATTTTTTAGCTACAAAATAAAATATGTGCTGTTAAGGATTAAGGCAGGGTCGGTCTTTCTGTAAAATACTGTCCAACATTAAAGCAGCACCTGAAATTGAAGGGGGACGACATCTGCTGTAGGTGATAAAATGACACGAGCAGAGCATTAACAGTCCTGCAAGCTGATTTTATGACCCGCTGATGCATCATTCAGGTCAAATGGCCGAAACCTCGCCACTTCTTGGAGCACATTTGCAGTCAAAGTTTAAAGTTTAATTATTCAACCCAAAACCTAATTATTTTCCATTTCTAGTGCTTCATTCTTGGATTTTATTTTTTATTCTAAACCTGTTTTGTTCTTGTCATTAATTCCAGGAGATAAAAGTTCTTAGTTTGCCTTGGGTAAGATTTACTGTTCCCTTTAGACAGTTTTATTGAGCCTACAGCAATTTGCACAAAACCAACTTGACAGAAATGTGTCCCTTTTGAGGACCCATAGTTAAAAAATTATGATATGACGTGTATAGTTTCTTCAACAGTCAAATTATTCTTATTTGTTTAATACAATGAAAGCACCACTCATCATTTGGAGAGAGAAACATTAATATTGTTTTATTGTAAAAATAATATTCACACGTCTAATTACCAGGAGACTGTTTGGTAGAAAAGTCAGACTTTATGACTTTGGAAGGGAGAACATCAAAGCTTGAAGTGTATTTTTTTTGTCCCAAAATCCTGAGATGCATTCACATCATCTATTGTTGCTTAGAAGAATGGCAGAATGTCTTAAAGATCCACTGACGTGATTTTTCTACTAGTCATCAAATTGCTCAAAATATATATATTTTATCATTTAAATATGTTAGTTTTTGCAAACAAAATGATAAATCACTTTAATTTTGCTTTAAAAGTGATTTTGAACTTCAAGCTGTGTTTAATCGTGGGAAATCCGTTTACACCCGAACGCACCATCTGTGATGTAATGTCCAGAGTTGAGGCAGAGCTCTGAGCTTGTCACGGTGTGCGCAGCTCCACATGAAGGTCAGTCTGATACAGCATCAGACCTAAATTAGATCCTGTTGTTTCTTGTTCCATCACCCAAACTATTTTCTGCTTCCCAAAATGAAGACAAATAGCTCAAATCTTCACATAGATTGATAAATTATAGCCTGGCCCTCGCCATTCCTACGCAGCTCCGCTCAATTCTCATTTCCCTTCACTGCTGGGTCTGGCATTTCTCCCATCCACAAGGATGTCTCCGGTAGGTTTTGACCGGACCAATCAGAGAACAGAAGGCGGAGTTTTGAACGACGTCGACTGACGTCGTCATTCAAAATGGCTGCCGCCACGAAGGAATTTTCAATAAAACAAGGTAAAAAACTATTATTTCTCTGCTGAGAAAAAATAGATTTCATAGCTGACGTTATATCAGAAGTGTTCCTGAGCAATCAGAGAGCAGAAGGCGGAGTTTTGAACGATGTCGACTGACGTCGTCATTCAAAATGGCTGCCGCCACGAACGAATTTTCATCAAAACAAGGTAAAAAACTATTATTTCTCTGCTGAGAAAAAATATAGTTCATAGCTGACGTTATATCAGAAGTGTTCCTGAGCTTAACAGTTCCTAAATCAATTCACGAAATGGTCAAATCTGCTGGATATTAAATAGTTTCGGTTTGATATTTTCCAAACAGCCTCGGGTGCGCTACGAAAATAAATGATAAAAAATCGAATTTTATCTCAAATGTTTCATCTAGGCCAACAGTCAGTAAATTAAAGACATATAATTACACACTGGTGGCAGAAAAAATATCCACCGAGTGGTTTCTGAGCAATTTATCTGATAGCCTGGACCTCGTCAGGCTAAACTAACAAAACTCTGCCTCCTGTTCTCTGATTGGTCCATTCAAAAATCTCCAGGAGAAATCGTTGTCTATGGCAGAGATGCCAGACCCTAGTCCAAAGCGAAGTGAAGGACATGGGTCTGGTATCAACCAGGCTAGATAAATTAGTCAAGTTTTAAAATGTCCGCTATTGAAGAGACTGGAGCCCTCTGCCTCTCACTCTGGACATTACGTCACAGATGGTGCGTTCAGGTGTAAACGGATTTCCCTTGATTAAACACGGCTTGAAGTTCAAAATCACTTTTAAAGCAAAATTAAAGTGATTTATCATTTTGTTTGCAAAAACTAACATATTTAAATGATAAAATATATATATATTGAGCAATTTGATGAATAGTAGAAAAATCATGTCAGTGGATCTTTAATGTCAAACCACGCCAATTATTAATTATGCTGTATATAATTAAGGTGCATCATATTATTTTGTCATGTCCAGAAACCGTCTGAACTGGATCCATTAGGACTGCCACAGTCTTTCCTTGAATACCGCCCGCTCCCTTTCATGACAATGTTAAACTGAGGTCATCTTCTGATGAGAAATGATGGTTATAGTACCGGTAGGTTTGTTCACTTTTCTAATGATGCTGTGCATGATTTCATACAATGATTGGCTAAGGCTGAAGGTTTTTAATGACATTGTGGAAGCACTGGATGCTAAGAACGACTGTGCTGCACTTGACTTGGACTTGTGTAAAGCTTCTGACACTGTGGACCATGACTTCTTATGCATAAGCTCTCAGAAATGGGTTTTTCAGTTCACTTCACACTATTGGTTGGTTATTTAATTATCTCTCAGATCGGAGACAAAGTGTTCAACATAATGGTACTTCTTCCAGCTATTTAACTGTTAACAATGGTGTACCACAAGGCTCAATCTTAGGACCTACCCTCTTCACTTCACAATCTACATACCGGTAGTCAGATCATTCCCGATGCATCCTTACATTTCTATGCCAACGATAGTTGTTTATTGTCCAGTTAGAACAGTTGCTAAGGTTTTCCAGCTTTTACAGTCTGTATTCAACATCATCCAGTCCGATTTGTTCCATCTCAAACTGGCGCTAAATGCTGACAAAACCAAAGGGATGTGGTTTTCAAACAGGAAGTTGGTCCCAGCAGTCCTTCCTTCTATTTTATGGTGTTCCAATTGTTTGTCGATTCTTACAAATACTTTGGTATTTTGGTCGATTCACAGCTCTCTTTTAAGCCTCATGTTGAAAACCTAGTAAAGAAACTGAAAGTTAAACTGGGTTTCTTTTTCAGAAATAGATCCTGTCTAACTCTGAATGCTAGGAAACCCCTTGTAACTGTGACTTTCCTTCCCTCCATCGACTACGGTGACATTCTCTACATGAACGCTCCTACAAGCACCCTGCAGATGTTGGATGCCGTCTATCACGTTGTACTAAGATTCATAACTGGCTGTAACTACTGTACCTACCACTACACCCTGTAATCACTGGTTAACTGGACATCATTAACTTCACGTAGACTCTTCCACTGGTACTTTTTAATCTTTAAACCACTTCTTGGTCTGCTGCCTTCATACATCTCCTCTTACATATCATGTAATCAGTGCAGCTACAGCGTGCACTCTCAGGACATCATTACTTGCAGCGTCCTCTCACTGTGGACCAAATTTGACAAAAGGACCTTCTCCTACTCTACTTGTTTGCAAAGTGTTAGCGCAAAATCTGTAAATTTGGCTTAACTGTAGTTATTTTTGTGTCTAAAACCGATCAGCTGTGGTGGCCATCTTGAACTGGATTAACTCTAAAAGTGATGAAGTTGTTGTAAATCGTACGTCTTATGATTTCTTCCTGAACGTTTCTTTATGATCGTCCTGGTTCATGAGATCTTTTGCTGTTGCTACAAACATATTTTCATCCTCTTCTGTTGGCAGATGAAAATAAGACCTTTTAGGAATAAAATGTAACGTCTAATGATGCACAAGCATGTTGCTCTGTCCCTGGGGTTGCTGTGTGGCAGATCTGCAGCAGGTTATTGTTAGACGCCCTGAAATGTCCCTGGAGTTCATGTCTGCTGCTTTGTTTCTTCTCGTCATCCGGCCTGAAGGGAGCCAGCTGCTTCACTGGACCTTATCTCTTCCCCTGCAAGGAAGATAAGGCAAGAAAACTATTTGCCTTGTTAATATACCCCTGCGCGTGCACACATGCACACGCTTGCCTCTCTGAGTGACAGAGAAAGCAGACCTTGTTGCTCTCGCATTTGAGTATTATCAAATCGAGGCGCTATCTAATCACAGATTAGCCGCGGGCTCTGACATGCCTATTGTTCTGCCTTTTCTCACCACTCTTGTCTGCGGTTTGTTTGCCTGTCACTCACTCTTGTCTTTTTTAAGGGTTCTGTCTCTCTCTGTGACTTTGTCTTTCTATTGTGTGTTAAATGTACATCGAACAGAGACTAAATGTGTTTAATTTACGACCCAAAATGGTTGGTTTTAACAATCTGAGCTGTGGGGGGGTAGGATGGCCATCTCCGTCTGGACCGAAGACCATTTTCACACCAATGTAATTAACAAGAAGACTGTCGGGGCACAGAGCGGCTCGTTGCAGAACTTGTTTGGACCCGTCCTGAAGGCCTTTGTCCTCGTTTCTCAACAGCGTCTGATTAAAAAGCTATTGACCCAAGCAGTTGCACTTTTTCGTGCACAGACTCTGAAATACTACCGGTAAGCATTTCAGTAATGTGCGCTAATTTTTTTAATTAGAGCAAGCGTGTTGTACCTAAATGTGGAATTATAGTGCAGCGGGCCTTTGGTGTGCTCAGTGGTGTGAAAAGAGCACGAGTGTCTTCAGGTGAGGCTGCAGGGCTGCACACACATCATCCTGCATCTCTGAGGAAAGCTAAGGACACCACGAGCTGATGGAGAGCGGGATTTATCTGGTCATTACGGTAGTTATTTTCAACGTAGTCTACAGTGAGTTTCAAAACAAATACGTATTCTAACAAAACATGGATTACATTTATGGAAGCAGGAATGGTTCATATTTAAAATTAAAATGGATTAATAGAAATGCTTTTTAGTTTCAAAATAAAGCTGCATGTTTTGACTCCTGAATACAATTTAAAATGAATAATCCAAACTGAATTTTCATTTTCTTCTTCGAGACTGCTCAATGTGTAAATTACCGTGATTAAAATGATAAATACTGTAAAATAACGTTTAACATTTAATTTTCAAAATATGTCCTAGTAAAAAGGGACCAAAATTAATTTTGAAATGTCAATTTTGAAAATTAAAATTAAATAGCAGAAATGCTTTTTCATTTCAAAGTCAAGTTGCTTGTTTTGACTCATAAATAAAATTAAAAATAAATCATTTTCATTGGCTATTGGCTATGACAATAGCCAATCAGTGATTCAGTGAGCGGTGAAGCAGCATGACGTCACTCTCCTGCACCACTGGGATTTGCCAAATGAGATTGATTTGTTCTACACTTTTTGCTGTGGGTGGGGGTGAAAGCGAAAAAGCAGTTTCCTCTGTAGCTGTGTTAAAGAATGAGCAGTCTTGAAGAAGAAAATTATTTATTTTTCATTTTATTTATGAGTCAAAAAATGCAGCTTGACTTTGAAATGAAAAAGCATTTCTGCTATTTCATTTTAATTTTCAAATTTGACATTTCAAAATTATTTTTGGTCACTTTTTACTGGGACATGTTTTGAAAATTAAATGTTAAACGTTATTTTATTTATCATTTTAATTAATTCACACAATGAGCAGTCTTGAGAAAGAAAATGAAAATGATTTATTTTTAATTTTATTTATGTGCCAAAACAAGCAACTTGACTTTGAAATGAAAAAGCATTTCTGCTATTTCATTTTAATTTTCAAATTTGACATTTCAAAATGAATTTGTTCACTTTTTACTAGGACATATTTTGAAAATTAAATGTTAAACGTTATTTTATTCATCATTTTAATTAATTTACAAATTGAGCAGTCTCGAAGAAGAAAATGAAAATGCAGTTTGGATTATTCATTTTAAATTTCATTTGAGTCAAAACATGCAGCTTTATTTTGAAACTAAAAAGCATTTATATTAATCCATTTTAATTTGAAATATGGACCATTCCTGCTTCCAAATATCAAAAGTTCTCAGTTCTTCTCCTAAAGCCATTTGGAATTCATAAATCAGCAGTAATGTTCTTCAGGGGACAAATTACATCATTTACCAGTTATTCAAGCCACTTACTGCCCACCACGAAAGGCCAAAGGGTGATGATGTGTTTGTACGTGTTGTTGTATGTTGTGTTAGCAAAATATCTAACAAACCACTGGATTATTTTAATGAAACTGTCAGGTCGTAAACACTGACTGGACCTCTACAGCTGATTAACTTCCAGAGCCATTAAAGATGGCTGCCACAGCTAAGGGTTTTAAAAGACACAAAAAATAGCAATAACTGTCAGTTTTATAGATTTTGACCTAATATTTGGAGTGGTAGTAGCTGAGAGTCATCCCTAACACATGCTCGGAGCTCTGCCAGATGTTGCGAGGTCCCACGTGAGTTTATTCCAGATGTGAGCTGTCTGCTGGTGTCGTTTCCACAACTCTTGAGTGTCCGTGCAACAGCTGGAGGTACCTGTGATGGGACTTTGATGTTTTTTTAGAGTTTTAAGAGCCGGTCTGTCTGTGTGCAGTTTGGTTTGTATCTGCCACCAAACTGTTGAGATCTGAGTGTTTTTTTATTTTTTATTCTTTTTTTTGTTTGTTTGCAAATTGTTATTGCTTTAATTCATGATGTTTGCAAGTTTGATTCTGGTTTGTCCTTTTAGCTGGATCTGTTTGTTAACTCCAGAACAAAAGTTTGAAAATGGACAGGAAACCTGTTTACCTGTTGAATTTGATGCCATTTATTTCACGTTTTAACACTAAATTCATTTAAGCAATGCCTGCAATTAATATCTGCCATAGTTAGTCTCAAAACAGCCCAGTTATTTAGTAATGTTCCAGTTAGTTGGACGTCCTGTTTTGTTTGCTCAAAGGATAAATCCACGTCGACTCTGAACCATCCTTGTTCCTCTGGCTTGCCGTAGTTCAAAGGTTTCCTCCAAATATTGTGCAGGAAGGCGTGGAAGACCCTGTCGCTGTTGAAGCAGTTTGTTTGCTTTGCCGTGGGGGGCGTCATATCAGACTCTTTGTGGTCTTTAGCCTTCTTGAACTGTTTGAGTGAATGTTTGACATTTTCCTTCAGATGAAAACCTTCCAGGGTTAAAGCCCAGCTTGTTTGCAGCGACCCTCCACAGGGAGGCCTGAACGGTGCTGTAGCCTCTTGCATCACTCTCTCGTCCAGTCTGCTTTGAGTTTGTTGCTCAAGAAGCATATTATTGTTGTGAAATATTTATCACCAGCATCATTTACTGCAGTCTGTATTTGTTGATTATCCTTCCTGATAACTCCTGAAGTGGCTGCTTTTTACGGTAACTGGAGGCTCTGCTGGTTCCAGTAAAATGTTCTCACATCCACACAGCTGTCGGTGTGCACGTCCAGTTGAAAACATTACATTTTTACAAGTTTATTTAATGTGTTTCTTTAGTGGAATTTACTGAGAAAAAATTCTCTGAGCATGTTTTTTTTTTACTTCAGTGTTCATCTGAGATGTTTGTATTTTTCTACAGTTCTGCTTAAGCATGTCATAGTTGTTAAAATCATAATTTTTGACATTTTTTATTTTTTATTATCAAAGTAGTGCAAAAAGTATTTCTTGAATTTCCACATTGCAGTGATTATTTAAACAGAAATATGATTTAATTAAAAAAATACTTTGCAACAAGCTGTAGCAATCACACAAAGACCAGCAAGAATGATTACTTTCAATAAAAAATGAAATAAATTATTTTACATTTTATAGCCAAATATTGTAAAATTTGCTGAAATAAAGATTAAAAAAAGTAAAATAAATAATAAAATTCCAATGTCCATTCATAGGACAATGGCATTAAACAGACTTTGTACTGAGGTGACATTGAATGCAGCATCTTGGGTAGTGTTTCAGAAAAATGCAGCCGTCTCTTTTATCTGCCAGTAAGTCGGTCGTGTTTAGCTGCAGATGTTTCATTCATTCAAGAACAAAAGCTTTGTTTTCTACATCAGCTAAAGAGAAATGTAATGTGGAGCCTTTATATCAGAGATGAAGCGATTCACACATTTTACAATTCGGTTTTTGGTTCATGTTTTACTTTTCTTTCCATTTCTAAATACTGTACTTGTACCGTATTATCCGCCGCCCACGTCACACTGCCCTATAAGTCGCATCAGTCCAAATATGTCTAATAAAATGGAAAAATCCATAAATACGTCGCTTCAACGTATATGTCGCAACGATTACGTGACACCGCTGACAATCAGGAAATGTGGGCTGTGCCATAAATCGATTGGCTTCCAAATGGTGACCGCGGGAGGATTTTAACAAGAATTTAACAAGACTAACACTTGAAAACTATTATTTGTTTGCTTGAAATCATAGTAAAGGTGTGTCAGTCTAACTTGTCCTTAATAAATGCACTTTGATGGTCAAAAGGAGCCAAGATGGTCTAGTGGCAGGGCTTTTGACTACGGATCCGAAGGTCGCGGGTTCGCGCCCCGGCCACTACCCAGCTTGGGGTGTCTATGAGTGCACACCTATTTCTCCAGCTCCCCGAGCGCTTTCGGGCTGCTCACTGCACCACCTGGTAGGTGGTTGGGTTAAATGCAGAGACGAATTTCGTCTGTGTATGGGAACATACGCAGATGACAGGAATAGACATTATTATTATTATTATTAAATCAGCTGCATTTTCAAAACGTCAAAAGCAGGCCTCCCCTGCAAAAGAGGTGTCTGGTCTCAATGGGATTTGTTTGGTTAAATAACGGTTAATAAAATGCGAAATATTGTAAAAATGCTTTACTACTTAAACATCCCTAACATTAAGAGAGAACATTTTTACATGGGTTTGAAGGTGTTTGCATCAGTTTTTGCATGATCAGACCAATCTCACAATCCGTTATTAACAGTTTCATCTACTCCGTCTTTAACAGACTTGCTATTCTTCAGTTGTTACACTGATGCAAAAGAGTTTTCCAACATTCAAATAAGCTCAGTCATCTTCCTGTCACGCTTTACATGTGCCATGGGGTGGCTGTAGCTGACTGGTTAGAGCAATCGTCCTCCAATGGGAGAATTGGGGGTTCGATTCCACCAGCAGTCACATGTTGAGGTGTCCCAGGGCAAGACGCTGAACCTCTCATTGCCTCAGATGTGTGTCCCATCATGTATGAATGTGATCTAAAGCACTGATTATTATTTGTATAGATATATTAGAGTTCTGTATGAATGGGTAAGTGAGGCACAGATTGCTGTAAAGAGCTTTGAGTGTCTTGATAAGATAGAAAGGTGCTATATAAATTAGGGATGCACCGATCCACATTTTCTTACTTCCGATCCAATCCCGATACTCAACTCTGGGTATCAGCCGATACCGATCCAGTTCCGATATCATCATCACATGTGTTACAGCATATTCTGTGACTACCGTCTTAACATTGTGTGAGTTAAACCCAATGAAGACACTCTGAGCGTCACAACAGGAAACACCCAAACTTGAATACGTACAAGGACGTACAAGAGGCAGGTCTATATCACAGACTTCCATCTCACTCATGGTGCAGAAGGGAACACTAAAATACAGCAAAGCATTATGGGAAAGACAACACAGTCCACTCCCCGTATATATTCACTGATAAAATCTTGGATCTATTGGAAAAGAGTTTTAATAAAAAAGTTTTTTGTGTGGAGACTTTTTATTTTTTTTTATTTTTTTTAAAAGTTTTTATTCATTTTACATATTAATAATAAAAAACAACAACATAAAAGATAATGGGGAAAAAAATCATAAATTTGTGAAATAATTAAATTAAATGTAATTTAATATTGATCTGGGAAATAGATTCAAATAACATCAGTACATTTATAAATTCAATGTATAGTTTAAATCTGTATCTGTTGATCAAAGCCAACAAGAATTACAACTCATAATGCCACAATCAAAAATGAAACTTAAAAACAGTGGAGCAGTCAACCACCCTTGCACATTAGGTTTAGTTTTAGAGATAATTATGTTTATAGTTTTTTTTAATAGGTTTAGAGATTCATATTTTTTGCTTTTTGTTTGTGAAACAAGGTCAGAGGAAGCTGTTTCTGGTTTGGTCGATTGAACCCGTTGTTACACATATTCAGTGACCTGCAACAGTGCATGCAACACCACCCCTCTTCGTTCACAATATACTGTAGCGGTTAAGGAGAGTGGACTGTGTTGTCTTTCCCATAATGCTTTGCGGTATTTTAGTGTTCCTTCTTCACCATGAGTGAGATGGACGTCTGTGGTATATACCTGCCTCTTGTGTGCTATTAAAGTTTGGGTGTTTCCTGTTGTGACACTCAGAGTGTCTTCATTGAGTCTAACTCACACAATGTTAAGATGGTAGTCACAGAATATGGTGTAACACCTGTGCTCTATGTACGTGCAGTCGTGCACCATGGAACTGAAATATCGGCAGGTTGGATCGGAAAATCCGATATGTAAATTATGCTTGTATACGATACTGGATCGGATCGGCCTCATCCCTAATATAAATACAGTCCATTTACAATTTTGTTTGTGTTTTCAAAGAGAACTCTCAGCACGCAGCGAAGCAAAAATCCAATTAAAAGCCTTCACTGGAGATGTTAAAATAAATAAAAAATACAAGTTAAACCCAAAAAAAAATTTCAGCTGGTCCAAACTCAGTCTGAATCTGAGATGTTCCTCCTCTACTGGCTCAGAAAATACATCCGCTCTCACAAAATTGAATAAAAAGATAGTTCCGTGATTTTTCTGTCCTACAGCAAAATGTAATATACTGTAGTGCCCAAATATAAACGGTTCAAGTATCGTGCCGCCGTTTATACAAACCGTAGTGAAGTTTTAAACTAAATGTGCTTCTTGTTGCAGTTTTTATCCCTGCAGCTCATCCTTTCAGGCGCGCCTCTCTTAACTTTCCTACAGAGATGGCAATTTTCTATGTAAATTCACTCCCTGGTCCTGGTTTCCTCTGCAGCACCGTCAGGGAAGCTGACTGTCAAAACTTAGTCAAGTCAGCAGCGATCGTGCCACAGGACACAAAGAAAAATATGATTAGCAGTGGGTTCTTTTTACATATCGGGACCAGAATGAGTGGGTTCTGATGAGTGGAAGCAGTTTGTTTTTCCAGCTCTTTTTGGAAGAGTCGCAGCTTTGTGTGTTTTTATTTATCGCGATCGCAGCGTAGCCTTATTTTTACTACTTTATGGAGCAACGAAGCAAAGTTTGTGTTTGCTGTAGCTTGCACTGGATATTGTGTGAAACAGAATACGTGTTTGGGGTCAGGTGTTTGAAGTTAGATTCAGAAATATAAGAAGTTCAGTGAAAATGTCTTTCCTTTATTTAACCAGATTAAAACTACAGATCAAGATGGGACAAAAAGTGACTAGCACACATCATAAGAGAAAAGTCACAAACGCAATAAAAAGACAATCATATGAACAGTTTAAATAATAAAATGCGAACACTGTAAACACTGATTAATGGATTCATGTTTTTTTAATTAATTTTTTTAGATTATGTCTCTCACAGTAGACATGCACCTAAGATGAAAACTTCAGACCCCTCCATGATTTCTAAGTGGGAGAACTTCCAAAGTCGCAGGGTGTTCAAATACTTATTTTCCTCAATGCATAATAAATAATAACAGTTATAATAAATATAACAGTTATAATAAATATAACAGTTATAATAAATAACAACCGTTATAATAAATAACAACAGTTGTAATAAATAACAGTTATAATAAATAACAGTTATAATAAATAACAGTTATAATAAATAACAACAGTTATAATAAATAGCAACAGTTATAATAACAACAGTTATAATAAATAACAACAGTTATAATAAATAACAACAGTTATAATAAATAACAACAGTTATAATAAATAACAACAGTTATAATAAATAACAACAGTTATAATAAATAACAACAGTTATAATAAATAACAACAGTTATAATAAATAACAACAGTTATAATAAATAACAACAGTTATAATAAATAACAACAGTTATAATAAATAACAACAGTTATAATAAATAACAACAGTTATAATAAATAACAACAGTTATAATAAATAACAACAGTTATAATAAATAACAACAGTTATAATAAATAAAACAGTTATAATAAATAACAACAGTTATAATAAATAACAACAGTTATAATAAATAACAACAGTTATAATAAATAACAGTTATAATAAATAACAACAGTTATAATAAATAACAACAGTTATAATAAATAACAACAGTTATAATAAATAACAACAGTTATAATAAATAACAACAGTTATAATAAATAACAACAGTTATAATAAATAACAACAGTTATAATTTTTCAGTGAGTTCCTTAGTTTCCTCCAAAATTTTCTGCTTTTCCTGCTCTTTCTCCACCACAAATTTCTGTAGATCATGAGCATTATGTTGATAATGCTCATGATTATAACAGACCAAACTTAAAATGTCCCGAAAAATCTTCCACCTTAGATCTGTTTTTCACAAATGCACCTCACAAATTTCCTGGTATAGGTGTATTTGCTAACGTTTTGAGTGATCATTCCGTAATAGCAGCTCTTAGATCTACTAAACTTCCACCTGCTAAGCCCAGAATAATCCAAAAAAGGGATTTGAAACGTTTCTGTGAACAGTCATTCCTTTGGGATCTATCCCACTTTGATTGGCAACGTATCCTACAAATCAATGACGTGAACACCGCTTGGAACTATTTTCATGATAGTTTCATTGACTTTGTAAACAAACACGCTCCTTTTCGGCAGTTCAGGATAAAGGGCCGTGACAGCCCCTGGTTTACTCCTGAACTAGCTGATCTCCTGCACTGGAGAGATCATCTTTGGGCAGCAGCAAGAAAATCACACTCAGACACTGATTGGTTGAAATTTCGGCAGCTAAGGAATAAATGCACAACTGCCATTAAAGCTGCAAAACGTAACTACTTCTTATCTCAGACCTCCAAAAATCTAAACGATCCTAAAAAATTCTGGAAAACCATTAAATCTCTCTCAGGCACCCCCCAATCATCTGACCTCCCATCACAATTTCTTGTTGACTCTGTTCCTGTGTCAAATAAGCACGAGATCCTGAACTGTTTCAATAAACATTTTGTTGCTTCTAGTTCTTTATTTGATACAGTTACAAACGGAAAATCGGCCACTTTATCTAATAATCAAACTTCAACAAATCAAATCCCTCCTACAAGCCAACCATCTGTTAATCACACCTTCTCTTTTTCTCCATTCTCAGTCAGTGAGGTAAATAAACTGTTAAATGATCTTGATCCTAAAAAATCTGCAGGTCCAGATGAACTTCCACCTTATTTCTTAAGGCTGGCTGCTCATATCATCACAGTCCCTGTGACCCACATCTTTAATCTGTCCATAAGCCAAAACACCATTCCGGATGCTTGGAAAACAGCCTTTGTTCTTCCTTTGCTGAAGGGAGGTGACCCCACCTCATTGAACAATTATCGACCGATCTCTAAACTCTGCATCTTAGCCAAGGTTCAAGAAAAACTGATAAACTCTCAGATCAAAAACTATCTGGACTCATTTAACATCTTACCTCTCCATCAATCTGGTTTCAGGAAAAAACACAGCACAACAACTGCTTCTCTGAAGGTTCTGAATGATGTTGTTGAAGCATTGGATGCTAAGGACTATTGTGCTGCACTTTTCTTAGACCTGTCTAAAGCTTTTGACACTGTGGATCATAACATCCTGTGTCATAAGCTCTCAGAAATCGGTTTCTCTGATCACACCATCGGTTGGTTTTCTAACTATCTTTCCAATCGGAGGCAATGTGTTCAACATAACGGTGCTTCTTCCAGCTATTTAACAGTTAAAAATGGTGTACCACAAGGCTCAGTTTTAGGACCAACTCTCTTTACAATCTACATAGCTAATGTAGGTCACTGCATCCCTGATGCATCCTTACATTTCTATGCTGATGATACAGTTGTTTATTGCCGAGCTAAAACAGTAGCTAAGGCTTTCCAGTTACTGCAATCCGCTTTTGACATCATCCAGTCAGATCTGTTCCGTCTCAAACTTGTCCTAAATGCTGATAAAACAAAAGGGATGTTTTTTTCAAATAGGAAGGCGGTTCCAGCAGATCCTCCTCTGATTTTTTCTTCAAATGGTGTCCCTATTGAGTTTGTTGATTCCTATAAATATCTGGGTATCCTGATCGATTCACATCTCTCTTTTAAACTCCACGTGGAAAACCTAGTGAAGAAATTGAAAGTTAAACTGGGTTTCTTTTTCAGAAACAGATCCTGTCTAACACTGAATGTTAGGAAACGCCTTGTATCCGTGACTTTCCTTCCCTCCATTGATTACGGTGACATTCTCTACATGAATGCTCCTACAAGCACCCTGCGGATGTTGGATGTGGTCTATCATGGTGCACTAAGATTCATAACTGGTTGTGATTATCGTACCCACCACTGCACCCTGTATTCACTGGTTAATTGGACATCATTAACCTCACGCAGACTCTTCCACTGGTACATTTTCATCTTTAAATCACTTCTTGGTCTGCTGCCCTCATACATCTCCTCCTACATGTCTTTGCGTGAGTGCAGCTACAGTGTGCGCTCTCAGGACATGATTACCTGCAGTGTTCCGTCAGTGAGGACTGAACTTGGAAAAAGGGCCTTCTCCTACTCCGCTCCTGCTTCATGGAATATCTTACAAAAAGATCTGAAGCTCTCGACCTTGACTTCTCTAAATGGTTTTCAGAATCTGTTGGAATCCTGGCAAAAACCAATGCAGATTTGTTCCTGTCTTTGATTTTATACGTCTACCTTATAATGTTTTGCTAGTTTTTTGATACTTTGTTAAAAAAAAAAAAATAGAAAAAAAATATATATTTTGTTTTTTTCTCTCTTTTTGTTTTCTATTGTTTATTGTTTGTTTGTTTATTGTTTAATGAAATTCTATCACTGCTGTTCATTGTTCTTTAGTTTTAGCAGGTCGCTTTCGTAAATGAGCCCATGAGGTTCAAAAGATTTACCTGACTAAATAAAGGTTGAATGAATAATAAATGGCAGGGAGCAGAGTGTTTTTGTGCTGCTCACCCTTTTTCAGCTTGTAGGAGCAAAACTAATAAAATCCAGAGTCCAAAAAGATGTAGGTGTATTCACCAGTTTGGACGTAACTGTCCTGCAGATGCTGCCTGCATGAAGAGGGTTGCCAGATAAAGTTAAAATGTCTTATTTACCTACCCCTCCTTTTCTGTGCACATGTTCAACAAACACAACACTCACCTCATCTTAGAATATCTTTACTCAACACATATGAGAGTTGAGGTTAAAATACTGTCATATTATCTGGCAACCCAACGGACATGGAAACCAGTGTTTTCTTGTAAAACTGATCATTTTTTTGTTTATTACCCCCCAATAAACTTTGAAAAAATGTTAACATTTCCAGAGGCTGTTCTGTGTAAATGGAGCCTTATAGCAGGTAGATCACTTTGACTTGATCACTTTAAAAGAAGCTCACATTCTGAAAACGTGTGGACACTTCCAGATGTAGATGGTTCCATGCTGTTGAAGCGTTTACGCTGAAACCTTGTTTCCCTTTTTCATAAACTGGTATGAGAGGTAATAAGTAGTTCTGGCAATATGCATTCCTTTAACATGCCTTCATTTTGAGCCAGTAAGTGCCGATGCAGATGGCATGTCTGTTTCTCTGACACCTGAGATACGAAGCATTTGTTCAATAATTAGTTTGAAAGTTCAGGAATCCATTTCTGGTGGTTTCTTAAAACACACGTG
>JBBPBX010010113.1:30671-53242 GCA_038048925.1 Garcialebias charrua | reverse complement strand
CACATCAGCGCGAGACGGGCTTATGGATGACGTCACCATCCCCGAGAAGGGTGGTGGACGTTTGAAAAATTGTAGTCTGTACCCGTGCGTTATGGTTGACATGACCCAATGACCCAGGTTGCAGCTTGTGCTGTAAACCTGGAGGACATGTTCACTCTGTGGCTTACACGTGTCAGGAGGGAAGGGGGTGTGAGAGTGCCCCCCCCCGCCCACTCTTCAGCGGGCCTGCCTGTCCCTCTGCCGGGGTCAGAGAGTCTGTCTGGGACAGACAGGTCTCTGACCCCCTGCAGGGGCTCATTGTGCCCCCAGACCGACCGTGTCTTATTAGAGTGGGTGTGTGAACCGGCCTCCCTTTCTCTTTATTGACACATTTTGCATAAAAAAAGTGGTGTTTTTCCCTCTTAATGCCAAGTTGAGGCACAGAACATTTTGGGCCTTCTGAGACTTTATTGTCGTGTTTAAACAACACTTTTTCTTTATTACACAAACCTTTGAATGATTTTGTGTGTTTACACATTCTGGACCAGTTAATCGTGGCTTTTTTTAGCACAAAAGCTAGTGTTAAAGGTTCGGCTTTCCTCTTTTCCCTGTAGGTGGAAACGCCTGAATGGAGGTGAAGCAGTTCTGGCTCAGGCTGACTTCTTCTTTCTGTCACGGTTCGCTGAGGAGGACCTTGGTGGACCTGTTTGGCGAGGCAAAAACCTGTGCTTGGGCCAGGCCTGGCCCGCTTGAGAAGGCTCTGAAGCGGGTTTTGGCTGGTGCTCCCCATCGAGCGTTGGCCTCTTCTGAGCTGCTCGACACGTGGCAGAGTGGTGTCGCTACTGCGAGCCTCTGTGCCCACTCGAGTCTCTGGGTTGCACAGAGTGTTTTCTGGGCATACCCTCACGCAGGGCCTCCTCTTGTTTCCTCCTTTGGTCCAGTCTGCTCTGGATCCTCTCGAGGGCCCCGTAGAACAGGCCTGTGGGCTTGATGGGATGGTGGAGGAACGGGTAGCGCTGGCCCTCTGGAAGGTCCATCAAAGTCAGCCACAAATGACGCTGAGCGATGACGGTCTCGGCCATATCTTTTCCCTGAGCGATGGCTGTTGTCCCCATGAGACGGAGGACAAAGTCTACCGCTTTGCGGGCTTCGGCCAAAACTTCGGCCACATTTCTTTTGTTGGAGGTCTGCTAGAGCTCCTGCAACTTCTCAGCCAGGTAGGCCTACATCATTGCAGAGGCGTTCATGGCACGCACCGCGAGGCCCTGAGCACGGTAGCTCTTTTCAAGTTGCGAGGCTGAGACACGGCAGGCCTTGCTGGGCAGAGTGGGTCTGGAGCTTGATGTCCTGGAAGCTAAATGAGCCGCCAAAGTCTCCTCCATCTGAGGAATGTGCGCCATGCCCGCCGCCTCCATTCCGTCCACGTCCAGGAACTTGGAGAGAGGCAATGTCATGGGGGCCCTGGGTTCAGCCCAGGTACGTGTCAGCTCCGTTTGGAAGTCGGGGAAGATTGGCATCTTGTACCTCGTGGTCGACTGTTTCTTGGCAAAAGAAGTTCCCCGCTAGCCTCGTTACCTGTTGTCGGGGGGGGTTCTGGCCATGTTATCCTCAATGCGTCCGCTGCTCTGCGACACAGTTCAAACCGAGCGGGGGTGGACACGTCTGCCTCTGGCTGACCTGCCGCTGGGCTCTGGGAGAAGTCCTCGTCTTCTCCGTCCTCCTCGTTGTCCGCCTCGTCGTCCGACAGTTCGCCCGAGGCTGTTAGCGAGAGCTCGTCGGCTCGTAACATGTCCCTCGTGTCGAACTCTACTGTTGTTTCCTCCACGGGGGCAACAATGTCCATTTTCTCACCCCAGTCCAAAGTGCCACTGTCTTCCATTTCTTCCAACTCTAACTCCGCTGTGGTAGTGAGAGCCTCTGTGAGGAGCGAGTCTCGTGCCACGGTAGAGCTGCCCATGGCCTTGGCCACAAAGTCCATGCGCCTTCGTCTCGCCACCTCACGCAGCTGGTTGCAGTGATTGCAAGATTCAGGGGAGTTCAAAGCTGTCTTTGCGTGGACCATTCCTAGGCAGATAGGACAGGCCTCGTGGGTGTCCGCTGCTGAGATGAAATAACCATATCCGCTGGGGCAGGCCCGGGAACCGGGGCTCGCTAGCCTGCTCGTCTTGTTGGAGATCTTCGATTTCCTCTTGCTCTTCTCCGGAGCCATGGCCGAGAAGAGACGTCGAGTAAAAACCAGTTAGTCGCCGCTAAACGTGGTTTGAAAAAATCCTCTCGCTGCGCTGTTTGCCTTGGCTAACCTGTTAGCTCTGTTAGCTTAGCAGGTAGGGTGTGGCGCAAGTAGCGTCCCGCTAAACTGGGCGACGAAACAGCAGAAAAACCTTGAAAGTCGAAGTCGACGACACTAGGTTAGCGTCCACTAAATAAAGTGCTCGCAGGGAAGTCCTCCGTGACGCTCTGGACAGGGAGCGAGCTCACCTCCGGTCGAGCGATCCAGTCACACAGAGTCCTGCGAAGTTCAGGTGTGAAGCGAGGTGAAGTGCAAAAGAGAATGAACGTGTGTCGTCAGCGCCTTTTAGGCAAAGAGGGCGGGGCCTCCTTGCTGACGCTGATGCACACTTACCTTAAAAGGCATGATTGTATTGCTTCAGGTGAACCGCGCGGGGGCGCAATTCCCAAAGTCATATGTTGTACCGCAATGGACTGACTGATAAGGGAACAGAACAGTGGAACCACAGAGCAAAAGATCTGTTTGCAACTCTGTGGTTCCATCCGGACTTTTCTGAGAAGGATCAATAAACGAGCCGATCATCTACACCAGGATGACCAACACCTGCTAAACCGCAAGGAAAACATTTCGGTCTTTCATGTGAACACATTAAATCAGTTTCTTCCTGTTGGCAAAACCCCAGTGAACCAAATCCTAATGAATTTACTGAGAGGGTCGGTGCACAGTGAAGCTGAGCGTGGAAATAAAACCTGCTCAAAGATGTCTGGATAAAGGGATAGCACAAAATCCTATTTGTAGTTTCAATTTAATAATGCTAATAAAATATAGACTTTTCAAAACATGAATAAACTTCAGAGTTTGAAATATAAAGAAGCAGCATCATTTACAGGTGCTATGAAATTAATCTGCACTGTCTAACATGTCCCCCTCCCTGGGCTGCCACCTTACTGTGGTGGAGGGGTTTGAGTGCCCCAATAATCCTAGGAGCTATGCTGTCAGGGGCTTTATGCCCCTAGCAGGGTCACCCATGGCAGACAGGTCCTAAGTGAGGGACCAGACAAAGTGCAGCCCAAGGACCCCTTATGAAGAATACTATAAATGGATTTAATGTTCCCTCGCCCGGACGTGGGTCACCACGGTAAAGTGGCAAAGTCCACGGTAAAGTGGCCTGGAACCAGGCCAGGAGGTAGGGCACGCTGGCGAGCGCCTGGTGGTCGGGCTTTTACCCATGGAGCTCGGCCGGGCACAGCCCGAAGAGGAGATGTGGGTCCCCCTTCCCATGGATTCACCACCTGTGGGAGGGGCCAAAGGGGTCGGGTGCAATGTGGGATGGGTGGTGGCCGAGGGCGGGGACCCTGGCGGTCTGATCCTCGGCTACAGAAGCTGGCCATTGGGACGTGGAATGTCACCTCTCTGGTGGGGAAGGAGCCTGAGCTAGTGTGTGAGGTTGAGAGGTTCCGGCTAGAAATAGTCGGACTCACCTCAACGCATGGCTCTGGCTCTGGAACCAGTTTCCTTGAGAGGGGTTGGACACTCTTCCACTCTGGAGTTGCCCCTGGTGAGAGGTGCCGAGCAGGAGTGGGCATATTTGTTGTCCCCATCTTGGTGCCTGTACGTTGGAGTTCACCCCGGTGAACGAGAGGGTAACCTCCCTCCGCCTATGTGTGGGGGGGATGGGCTCTGACTGTTGTTTGTGCCTATGGGCCAAATGGCAACTCAGATTACCCACCTGTAGGAGCTATTTCTCCATTTCTGGTTAAATTTTAGAATTTAAATTGTTTAGTTTATCCTTATGTTTTTGTTGTTTGATTTATTATTATTTTTGTTTAATTCATTATTTAGAATAAGTTATTTGATTAGGAATTCACTTACTGGTAATTAGTTAATTAGTTTCAGTTGGGATGTGGGTGTTTCACAGTATAAATAGGTGGGTCTTAGGCAGCTTATTATGCACGTGGATGGTCATAAGGTTTTTTACCAGTCTCAGTTTCAGTCACACAGTCACAGTCACTTCAGTCTATCAGCCAGATAACAGGTGCAGGAATCAGAACAGGAGAATTAGAATCCTGTAGAGCCTGTAACTTTTTGCCTGAACGATGGAATAAAACAACAAAAATCAACGTTCCTCTTTCCTTTTTTGAATTTTGATTCCTTTCTTTTGGGCTGCGTAAACCAGAATCCACGGTGCACCAAGCCAGAAGACAAATGGTCACTACAGTAAAAAACCTTGACTTTGGATTATAAATCAACGAGTTCAAACACTGACAGCTGGAGGAAAGGGCCACGCCCACAAACAACAAACAAATCACGTCTTTCTTCAACAACATGGGTATGTACGATGATTGCTAAAGCTGTAAAGGAAAACGGCCAAACAAGAGGAATTTGATGATAATGATCAACGTTACATACACAGTACAAGTCTGTCATCTTGAAGATTAATCAAAGAATGAGCTAAAGCGCTGCACCTTTTCACACCACCAGTGGGTCTAAAATAATCAGGAAGTAAAAGACGACAAAACCACAAGCAGCTTAAAGTATTTTTGCCTAAATGTCTGATATATCAAAAGCACATTTGGCCAAGAGTGACTTGGAGGTTTCTTCCAAACGAACTATTAAACTGACTGAGAAAGGCTTGATGTTACATATAAAAACATGCCAAGACAAAGTAAATGTTAAATTGAAGCAAGCAAAATGAATCATGGACGATTTGAATGTTTTGATGGAGTCAAATGATAAAGTTGAATCAGTAAACTCTTTTCTTTCCACGTTTGTTCAATGTCTTCAGGATGCAGAGGTGTCACATAAAACCTTGACAAGTTTGCCACTTGCATCTGATGAACTCATGAAACAAAATGAACATTTTCAAAATAAAATGAACGCTTACCTTGAGTTTACTGAGCTCGTTAGGGGCTGGTTATGTGAACTGGGTAAACATTTTGTGCAACCAAGTGCAGACCAAGGTCAAAATGATGTTGATGACATAATAAATCCTGAAGATAGCGCGTCCAACGTGCGCTCTGTAAAGTTCAGCACAGCCTCTCAAGTGTCCCATGTCTCCTCCACTTCATCGGCTCGCATCCAAGCAGAGGCCGAGAGAGCAGCGCTGATGGAGCGCGCTGCAGCACTCAAAAAGAAACATCAGCTGGAAGCACTGGAGGAAAAGCTCAAACAAGAAAAGGAACAACACGAGATTCAGACGGAGTTGGCGGCCACCAATGCAAAACTGCGTGTGTTGGAGATAAATTCACAGTGTGGCTCAACATGTTCTGATGGCATGAATTCATACATTGAAAAGTACAATCCCAATTTGGCACTAAAACTTAATCTATGTGCCGATGCATTTGTTCCAGAGAAAATTATGGATGACGTTAAAATGTCCTTTGCCATCTTTGAGCAACCAGTCCGGTTGAAACAAAAGCCAGCAATTCCAAGTCTGAACACAAGAGGACAACAGCAACCAGGTCAACAAATAGATCAACAAGCCAGTATTCTTGACATTATGAGGCGGCAAAATGACATCACTTCTATGTTGGTTCAGCAAAATCAAAGTTCTGTCTTGCCACCAAGAAACATCCCAGTTTTTGATGGTGATCCTCTTCAATATACAAAGGTGGGCGAATGAACGCTAGGGAGCGCTAAAGCGCTATTCCGCTTACAGTGGACCTAAACTTTTTGTCAGCGTTTTTGTGAATTGACTAACTTTTATAATTCATAAGCGGATTTGTGCTATTTTTATTTAAAATGCAGTACCGCTAATAACTAATTATCTATCAGTAAAAACCAATAAACTTATTTACAAGCTCTTATGCTGCTTGTTTTACCTTTTTCCCCACCGTAAACAGGAGAGAGGGGGAGGGGGGAGGGAGGGTTGGAGGGGGGAGGGAGCAGAGGGGGGGATCTACCATGTAGGTAAATGCCTGGGGATCCCATCAGCATGAGGCCCCGGCCCCGCCGCGCCCCGGCCAGTCACCTAATTCCTAACATTGATCCTGCTTGTTAATCTACATTTAACATAAAAATAATTATAGTTACGATGAAAACAATCATTAAATAAGCAATTTAAAAAACGGTCGATTTCTTTATCCCCCTACTAAAAATGGACTATTCCATCTCGACAGCTTCCGGGTTAGAGGTGAACTCAGGGGCTAATTCCGTGGCTACTGTTTGTGCTGGGTACTTGGATAAATCCTTAGAAAACCCCGCTGTTTCAAGCCAAATTAACGCGGCCGGAGGATTCTATTGTGTGTTCTGTGTATACCACGCGACGGTGAGTCGTTATTTTCATGTATTTTAGTTACTTTTCATTAAATCTGTTGACTACCTATAGACGCTAACGCTGTGTGTCTGCCTGTTGGTTGTGCTGGGTTACTAATGGAAATCCTTAGAAAACCCAGCTGTTTCAAGCCAAATTAACGTGGCCGGAGGATTTTATTGTGCGTTTTGTGTCGACCATTCGACGGCGAGTCGTTAGTTTCATGTATTTGGGTTACTATGTATAAATGCGGTGGCGACACACCCGTGTATTTGAGATTTAAACGTGGTTTTAGGGATTAAAAGATCATTCTATTTTTTGTTAATTTCGTGGCCGAATAGAATATATGTACGTAAAGTATTAAATAAATCCTTTGATTTTTGTAATTTCATCCTTTTAGGATCATTTTTGTTACTTTTCAGTTGGCAGTGTAGTGCAAATATTGATAACGCTGCCGGCTATATATAAATATATATATATATATATATATATATATATATATATATATATAATATAGAAATATATAAATAGCGGATTAGATTAGCTTCCCCTAATTTTCATAAGACATTTGTGCTTTTGAAATTGTGGACCTAAAAAAATTAATAAGCGTTTTAGAAATTGTGGAACTAATTTTTTAATTAGCAGTGCCCAGCTTTGTCAATATAAATCATTTATAAGAGCGTTTGAGAATGGAGTAGAAGCCAAAACATCCAACTTAAGTGATCGTTTGCATTTTTTAGAACAATACACCAGGGGGCAACCTAGAGACCTTGTGCATAGTTGCCAGCATTTACCATCAGAGCTGGGCTATCTTAAAGCTAAAGATCTTCTTTCTGAACATTTTGGAAATGAATTTAAAATTGCACAGGCCTATATGGACAAAATTAACAACTGGCCAGTTATAAAACAAGAGGACATTAAATCATTGCAAGCATTTTCTCTGTTTCTTAAGGGATGCTCAAATTTAACAGAACATATCACTCATTTGTCACCGATTCTGTTCATAACTTTTATGGACAGAATTTCTAGGCGCAACCAAGGTGTTGAGAGGATCTGTTTTGGTGGCCTTAGAATTGCTTCTCTGTTTTTTGCAGATGATGTGGTCCTATTGGCTTCATCAGATCGTGATCTACAGCTTTCGCTGGAGCGGTTTGCAGCCGAGTGTGATGCGGCCGGGATGAGGATCAGTTCCTCCAAATCCGAGGCCATGGTCTTGAGCCGGAAAAGGGTAGCATGCCCTCTCCGGGTCGGGGAGGAGGTCCTGCCCCAAGTGGAGGAGTTTAAGTATCTCGGGATCTTGTTCACGAATGAGGGAAAACTGGAGCGTGAGATCGATAGGCGGATAGGTGCAGCGTCCGCAGTGAAGCGGGCGCTGTACCGGTCTGTCGTGGTGAAGAGAGAGCTGAGTCAAAAGGCAAAGCTCTCAATTTACCGATCGATCTACGTTCCCACCCTCATCTATGGTCATGAGCTTTGGGTTATGACCGAAAGAACAAGATCTCGGATACAAGCGGCTGAAATGAGTTTTCTCCGCAGGGTGGCTGGACTCTCCCTTAGAGATAGGGTGAGAAGCTCAGTCATCCGGGAGGGACTCGGAGTAGAGCCGCTGCTTCTCCACATCGAGAGGAGCCAGTTGAGGTGGCTCGGGCATCTGGTTAGGATGCCTCCTGGACGCCTCCCTGGTGAGGTGTTCCGGGCATGTCCCACCGGGAGGAGACCCAGAGGAAGACCCAGGACACGCTGGAGGGACTATGTTTCTCGGCTGGCCTGGGAACGCCTTGGGATTCCCCCGGAGGAGCTGCTCCAAGTGGCTGGGGAGAGGGAAGTCTGGGCCTCCCTACTTAGGCTGCTACCCCCGCGACCCGACCCCGGATAAGCGGAAGAAGATGGATGGATGGATGGATATCACTCATATGAAAGAACTGGACTTGGCATCTAATATGAGGCGCATAATCTTAAAACTTCCCTATAAAATGAGAGAAAGCTGGAGAAATGTAGCCTGTTACCTGCAGGAAAGCAGGGGTCAGAGGGCAGCATTCACTGATCTTGTTGTTTTTATTGAAAGACAAGTAAAAGTTGTATCAGATCCACTGTTTGGTAACATCACGGACTATCAACAGCTCAACTCCAAAAGCCTCAGCTTTACCAAACAAAGAAAGGAGAGTAGCTTTGCTACAAATGTTGTTGCAGTGAAGAATGAATGTCCATCTGAAGACGAGAGCAAGTCTTCAAAATTTCAAAGCTGTCTACATTGTCTCCTAAGTAATCATACCGTTGACAAGTGCTTCAAGTTTAAAGACAAGTCACATAAAGATAAAGTAAACTTTATCAAAGAAAAGGGCATGTGCTTTGGTTGCTTAAAGCTGCAGTATGTAGCTTTTTTTATGAACATATTTCTTCACTCTGTCACTACCTCCTGACAGACTGATGTTAGCCAGGTAATCTCTGAAAAAAAATAAAAAAAAATATTGTCCCCTTGCTTCTCCAGGTGGTAAATAAGCATTTCTAAAAAGAAAAGGTGACCCGCCATTTTCCAGCCAATAAAAACAGAGTTTGTAACCAGCCAATAAAAACAGAGCTTGAATTTGAATCAGCCAATAAAAACAGAGCTTGAATTTGAAATTCAACAGACCACAAGGGGGCAGAGCCACATATGGCTCTGAGGGGGAGGGATCAGAATGCTTTGCCTGTTGAAAATATTTCTAACTGCTGCAGTTCTACAGAAACTGCATACTGAACCTTTAAAGGTGGGCCATGTAAGCAGAGAATGCAGAGGTCGTTTGATCTGTTCTGTTTGTCATCAGCAGCATCCCAGTGTCCTGCACATCGACAAGGAAAGTACGGGAGTTTTCTCTGTGCATCCACAGAATCCTCTGAGTACCACCTCCACAATGACTCAGACCTGTAGCCATGTCAGGGTCTGTGATGAAGATAACTCAAACCTTTCTATCATTGCAGTTCAAGTCAGGAGTCCAAAAACCAACATCACCGTGCAGACATATGCCTTTTTGGACCCGGGCAGCACAGGAACATTCTGCACTGAAAGCTTGGCCCGGAAGCTGCAACTGAAAGGTAAAAGAGCAAATGTCCAGCTGCAAACAATGGGTCATAAAGACCTTGTGAGTACAAACATCATATCTGGACTCCAAGTAGCAGCACTCGATAAAAATGATTTTATTGAACTTCCAGATGTTATGACACAGAAATTAATGCCTGTTTCAAAGAGAAATGTTCCACAACAGGAGGACATTGACAAGTGGCCGTACCTGCAAAGCATCAAGTTCCACAACATAGATGCTGATGTAGATCTGCTCATTGGTACCGACGCACCTAAAGTAATGGAGCCGTGGGAGCTGATCAACAGTCAGAACGAAGGTCCATATGCAGCTTGGACCAGAATCGGATGGGTCATTAATGGTCCACTCTGGGGTGAAAGGAACAAAACAGGCTGCCATTCTTTTGCTACAAACAGGATTTCTGTTAAACATCTGGAAACAATGGCCCTCATGCACGAAAATGTTCGTATTTTTATCCTAAATTTCTCCTACTTTTGTTCGTACGAAGCGTTCGTACGAACATGCCACGTCAGATTCAACAAAGTCTTCTATCATGAGGAAACGTGTGTAAATGCAGTGCGTAAATTTAATGAATCCCACCTGTCCTAAACAGCTGCGCGTGCACGCGTGAAGGTCATTTACATAATTCCCACCCCTCAAAACACCATATAAGGCCACGCTTCCTGCCTTCTGACAGCAGGAAGTGTCCATTCATTCAAACTCATGAAGTAAAATGAGGAACTTCACGCGTTCGGAGATCTGCTCTCAGTCGCGCTGTGGCTACCCCCCCCCCCTGCAGGTGTCGGATGGTCAAATATCTTTAATGTTAGTGTAAAGTTTGTAAACAACTGTGTAGTTTCACTTATTCAGAAGAGCTGTGGCGCACCGCTGCCCCCACCCCCCCGCAAGTGTCGGATGGTCAAATATCTCTAATTTTAGTGTACTGTGTTACATTATAGTTTCACTTATTCAGAAGAGCTGTGGCGCACCGCTACCCCCCCACCCCCCGCAAGTGTCGGATGTGTTTTTCAACAGAAGCATTTTAAATTGTCTCTAAACTACAGTTAACTTCATATTAATATTGTAGTGCATGCTGTGTGTCCCGTGGGTCGTACAGTATCAGAAATCAAGAATAAATGGTTTGATCTGAAAATGGCTTCAAACAAACGTCTCGCCGCAGCACGGACAGGAGGAGATCAGTCTGCGAGATGGATGGACAATACTGTAAATGCCACGCTGCAAGACGCGTGCCAACATGTTTTGCAGCACAAATGATGCGCGCACCTCCTGGTCAGCGCGCAACCACCACATTCTGCAGGTTATATTTCGAATCAGATATAATAATCTATTGCTCCGATGGTGTTTGACACAAGATCAGTCTTAATTCGTACTTGTTCTGCGGCGGTGTATGGGAATTTTATGTACCTGGGTGTTAATATGAGGAGCGGCTTTGATGACCAAGGAGCGCACGACTCACTGAAGCCTGCGCGACACACCAGACAAATTAAACTTAAAATTATAATTCTAATTCAAACAGAATAACCTATTGTCAAGAATAATTATGGTGCGTGATTTTTTTAAACTCTAAATATTTTCTAAATAACGAAATATGAAGTTATTCGTGGAGAAGATCCGTCTGGATGACAGCAGACTGACGCTCCTAAAATATACGACAGGTCCGGACCACTCGTAAATTTTGTTCGTATCTGAATAAATTCGTAGGATACGAAAACATTGTTGGATGCCACAAATGATCCTAAATCACTCGTACGCACAGTATAAGCACAAATCTGTGCGTACGAATGGTTCGTGCATGAGGCCCAATGTTGATTGAACAACACAATCATGATTTCAATGAAAATTCCATCCTGCCCATGAACCTTTGTATTGCAGAACGTCTTCAAAGTCTGAAGAGAAAGTTTAACAAGAGCAACACTTTCAAGAAAGATAATCCAGCAGATGAAGCATCAAGAGGAATGAAAGCAGGAGACTTTTTGGAGCACAGCAAATGGATTGATGGACCTGAGTTTCTGAGTGGTTCTGAAGTTAAATGGCCTAAGCTGGAGGAAACCATCAACACGCTGCAATATGCCGACAGAGCTTGCAAGATTAAAAACAAACCGGTTGTTAACATCGACCCCAAAACAGCTGAAATGAAACTACTGAAACAGCAGGTTCAGAAGCTGCAAGTGATGCTGCTGCACGCTCGAGGAGGAGTAGCTCCCGTCCTCTCCGGGGCAGAGTCGGTTGAGAGTGTGGCCAAGCTGTTGGAAAGGAACCGCACTCTGGAGGACAAGAACAACAAGCTGAGCAGAGAGCTGAGCGAGGCAGCTGGACAGACGGCCTTCATGTTCGAGAAGATCATCGCGACATAACAAGTAAATGAGAAACTGCAGAGCAAACTGGAACAGCTTGGGCACCACACAGCATGTACAGTTGATCTACAGAAAGTCCTGCAGACTCTGGAGGACCAGGAGCTGAAGGAGAACGTGGCGGTGCTGAAGAACCTACAAGACCTCATCTTGGAGCTCAAGGATGAGAGTGCAGGCATCTCGGCCTCCATCGACGCCATGGCGGCAGGAGAAGAAGCTTCAAGAAGTGACGATACAAACTCCCCCGCTGAGTCTCAATTGGATTCTCCAGAGAACTTCACGGCCCATCATGCACTGCGGCAGGCTCAGCTCTCCAAAGAACTGATTGAGCTCAACAAAGTGTTGAGTTTGAAGGAAGCCTACGTGAAAAATATGTGTGCGTATGACAGTCAGCCGGAGCCGATGCACCAGATAATTACCCAAGCTCTTCAGTCATCAGTGGATTCCCTGCAGAAGGAGAAAGAGGAACTAATTTTAGCTCTTCAGTCAGAAAAAAAAGAGACACCAACCAGGCCAAGCTCAGTGAGCAGAGGAGGAACAGACTTCAGGAGCTCGAAGCTCAGCTCGTAGACATGAAGCGGAAACTTTTTGATCAGTCCAAACTGCTGAAACTCAAAGAATCATCTGCTCAGAAAGCCAGCAAGCTCATGCAGGAGATACAGTCTATGAAGACTCAACGAATCCAACTTATGAAGCAGATGAGGGAGGACTCTGAAAAATTCAGACAGTGGAAGAACAAGAAAGACAAGAAGGTTCTGCAGCTAAAGGAAGAGGATCGTAAAAGGCAATACGAGTTGCTGAAACTTGAGAGATTTTCAGAAACAAGCCAATGTCCTGCGTCGTAAAACTGGAGGCAACAGCAGCAAACAAGAGACTGAAGGATGCTCTGCAGAAGAGAAGTGAAGTAGCAGATGAGCACAATCTCAGAGCAGAGGCACCGAAGGAGCTGCTGCACAAATCAAAACTTGACTGTTCAACGAGGTGGAGGTGATGGCTGAGCTTAAGTCATCCAAAACATCATGTTGGAGAGGCCAGTGACGAAGCTCTGCTCTTGGAGACATCTGCAAACTAAAGACATTTCTATTCCTTCTATTCTCTTCTCTTTTGTTTTTGCAGGTTCATCATTGAGGAAATGAAGAACCAGAAGAATTACTTAATGTCTTTGTATTAATATAGAATATTATTGAGGTCATTGTTAGAATAGCTCCTTTAGTGATAGATGTAATTGTGATTTTTAGATGGTGTAGTGGCTAGGGAATCAGACTTGGGATCCGAAGGACCCAGGTTCGAACCCCGTCCACGACACACCTTGGGGTGTCTATGAGTGCACATCTATTTTCCCCAGCTCCCCGGGCGCTGACCACGGCTGCTCACTGCACCACCTGGTGGTGGTTGGGTTAAATGCAGAGGCCAATTTCGTCTGTCAAGTATGGGAAACATACACAGATGACAAAAATGTGACATTTATTATTTTATTTATTTAATGCACAATTAGGGGCTGGAGTGTAGGAGCTATTTCTCCATTTCTGGTTAAATTTTAGAATTTAAATTGTTTAGTTTATCCTTATGTTTTTGTTGTTTGATTTATTATTATTTTTGTTTAATTCATTATTTAGAATAAGTTATTTGATTAGGAATTCACTTACCGGTAATTAGTTAATTAGTTTCAGTTGGGATGTGGGTGTTTCACAGTATAAATAGGTGGGTCTTAGGCAGCTTATTATGCACGTGGATGGTCATAAGGTTTTTTACCAGTCTCAGTTTCAGTCACACATTCACAGTCACTTCAGTCTTTCAGCCAGATAACAGGTGCAGGAATCAGAACAGGAGAATTAGAATCCTGTAGAGCCTGTAACTTTTTGCCTGAACGATGGAATAAAACAACAAAAATCAACGTTCCGCTTTCCTTTTTTGAATTTTGATTCCTTTCTTTTGGGCTGCGTAAACCAGAATCCACGGTGCACCAAGCCAGAAGACAAATGGTCACTACACCACCCTTTTTGGAGTCCTTGGAGGGGGTATTGGAGAGTGCGCCTCCTAGGGACTCCCTTGTTCTACTGGGGGACTTCAATGCGCACGTAGGCAATGACAGTGAGACCTGGAAGGGTGTGGTTGGGAGGAATGGCCCCCCTGATCTGAACCCGAGTGGTGTTTTGTTATTGGACTTCTGTGCTCATCATGGATTGTCCATAACGAACACAATGTTCAGGCATAAGAGTGTCCATATGTGCTCTTGGCACCAGGACACCCTAGGTCGCAGTTCGATGATCGACTTTGTTGTCATCTCATCTGATCTGCGGCCGCATGTCTTGGACACTCGGGTGAAGAGAGGGGCTGAGCTGTCAACTGAACACTACCTGGTGGTGAGTTGGCTAAGATGGTGGGGGAGGATGCCGGTCAGACCTGGCAGACCCAAACGTATTGTAAGGGTCTGTTGGGAATGTCTGGCAGAGTCTCCCGTAAGATGGAGCTGTAACTCCCACCTCCGGGAGAGCTTTGAACACGTTCCGAGGGAGGCGAGGGACATTGAGTCCGAGTGGGCCATGTTCCGCGCCTCTATTGTCGAGGCGGCTTATCGGAGCTGTGGCCGCAAGGTAGTTGGTGCCTGTCGTGGTGGCAACCCGCAAACCCGGTGGTGGACACCGGTGGTGAGGGATGCTGTTAGGCTGAAGAAGGAGTCCTATTGGGCCTTTTTGGCCTGTGGGACCCCGGAAGCAGCTGATAGGTACCGGCAGTCCAAACGGCATGCAGTTCGAGAGGTTGCTGAGGCAAAAACTCGGGCGTGGGAGGAGTTTGGAGAGGCCATGGAGAACGACTTCCGTACAGCTTCGAGGCGATTCTGGTCCACCATCTGGCGTCTCAGGGGGTGGAAAGCAGTAAGCCACCAACACCATTTATAGTGGAGGTGGCGTGCTACTGACCTCAACTCGGGATGTTGTGAGTCGGTGGGCAGAGTACTTGGAAGACCTCCTCAATCCCACTGGCACGTCTTCCACTGAGGAAGCGGAGCCTGGGGACTTTGGGTCGGGCTCTCCAATCTCTGGTGCTGAGGTCACCGAGGTGGTTAAAAAGCTCTTCGGTGGCAAGGCCCCAGGGGTGGATGAGATTCGCCCGGAGTTCCTTAGGGCTCTGGATGTTGTGGGGTTGTGTTGGCTTACGCGACTCTGCAATATTGCGTGGACATCGGGGGCAGTTCCCTTGGATTGGCAGACTGGGGTGGTGGTTCCCCTATTCAAAAAGGGGAACCGTAGAGTGTGTTCCAACTATAGGGGGATCACACTCTTAAGCCTCCCTGGTAAGGTCTATTCAGGGGTTCTGGAGAGGAGGGTCCATCGGATAGTCGAACCTCGGATTCAGGAGGAGCAGTGTGGTTTTCATCCTGGTCGTGGAACACTGGACCAGCTCTACACCCTCAACAGGGTCCTGGAGGGTGTGTGGAAGTTTGCCTAACCAGTTTACATGTGCTTTGTTGACTTGGAGAGGGCATTCGACCCCTTCCCTCGGGGGGCCCTGTGGGGGGTACTCCGGGAGTATGGGGTACCAGGCCCTTTGATACGGGCTGTTAGGGTCCCTGTACGACCGGTGTCAGAGCCTGGTCTGCATTGCCGGTCGTAAGTCAGGCTTGTTTCCAGTGAGAGTTGGACTCCGCCAAGGTTGTCCTTTGTCACTGATTCTGTTCATAACTTTTATGGACAGAATTTCTAGGCGCAGCCAAGGTGTTGAGGGGATCCGTTTTGGTGGCCTTAGAATCACTTCTCTGCTTTTTGCAAATGATGTGGTCCTATTGGCTTCATCAGGTCGTGATCTACAGCTTTTGCTGGAGCGGTTTGCAGCCGAGTGTGACGCGGCCGGGATGAGGATCAGTTCCTCAAATCCGAGGCCATGGACTTGAGCCGGAAAAGGGTGGAGTGCCCTCTCCGGGTCGGGGAGGAGGTCCTGCCCCAAGTGGAGGAGTTTAAGTATCTTGGGGTCTTGTTCATGAATGAGGGAAAACTGAAGCGTGAGATCGATAGGCGGATAGGTGCAGCGTCGGCTGTGAAGCGGGCGCTGTACCGGTCTGTCGTGGTGAAGAGAGAGCTGAGTCAAATGGCAAATCTCTCAATTTACCGATCGATCTACATTCCCACCCTCATCTATGGTCATGAGCTTTGGGTTGTGACCGAAAGAACAAGATCTAGGATACAAATGGCTGAAATGAGTTTTCTCCGCAGGGTGTCTGGACTCTCCCTTAGAGATAGGGTGAGAAGCTCGGTCATCCGGGAGGGACTCGGAGTAGAGCCGCTGCTTCTCCACATCGAGAGGAGCCAGTTGAGGTGGCTCGGGCATCTGGTTAGGATGCCTCCTGGACGCCTCCCTGGTGAGGTGTTCCGGGCATGTCCCACCGGGAGGAGACCCAGAGGAAGACCCAGGACACGCTGGAGGGACTATGTTTCTCGGCTGGCCTGGGAACGCCTTGGGATTCCCCCGGAGGAGCTGCTCCAAGTGGCTGGGGAGAGGGAAGTCTGGGCCTCCTTACTTAGGCTGCTACCCCCGCGACCCGACCTCGGATAAGCGGAAGAGAATGGATGGATGTCTAAAATTCTTTCAGCTGTTCCCTCTTCAGGGATCTCCACATGGAGCAATCCTCCTCCATCTTACCATACTCTTTCCTCACTCCAACTACCTCCATGTCCTCTCTAACTTCATCCATCTGTCCGTCCATCATAGCTCTTATGGTACATATGGTACCTACAGAGACCAGGTTGTACTGTGTAAAGAGATGTTACCACATACCTAAAGGTTACATACAGTACCTGGTAAGTATTTGGTAGTCATACTGGTGGGATAGTGTCTTGCCAACGGACACTTCAACAAGCTGCAAGAGCTGAGAATCGAATCCCGGACCCTCCAATCAGAAAGCAACCTCCCTACCACTGGGCCAAGCTGTCAGAGTCAGAGAGTCTTTATTGTCATTTGCATCGCATGTAGGTAGTCCCCGACTTACGAGCGAGTTCCGTCACTAGGGGGCGCTCGTAAGTCAAAAATTCGTAAGTAGGATCACATAGTAAAAAAAAATAAAAATAATAATATATATATTTTTTTTTTTTTTATTTTTTTTATTTTTATAAATGAATACATGTACAGTACTGGACAGTCACCAAGCACTTAGCCTATCCTAACACAGTTTTTAAAGATGAAGGAATAAGTTGAATTGTCTCCCTTTCACATAAAGGGAGCAAGCTCCCTATGGAGCCTGCAGGGAGGAGGGAGACAATTCAACTGACTCCTTCATCTTTAAAAACTGTGTTAGGATAGGCTAAGTGCTTGGTGACTGTACAGTACTGTACATTTATCTATTTATTAAAAATATACAGTATATACAGTATTTTTATTTTTTATTGTTTTTTATTTATAAATAGATAAATGTACAGTACTGTACAGTCACCAAGCACTTAGCCTATCCTAACACAGTTTTTAAAGATGAAGGAGTCAGTTGAATTGTCTCCCTTTCCCTGCAGGGTCCATAGGGAGCTTGCTCCCTTTATGTGAAAGGGAGACAATTCAACTTATTCCTTCATCTTTAAAAACTGTGTTAGGATAGGCTAAGTGCTTGGTGACTGTCCAGTACTGTACATGTATTCATTTATAAAAAATAAAAAATATATTATTATTTTTTTTTTTTTTTTAATGAGATGCATGCTCGTAAGTCCGGGACCTCGTAAGTAAGAGCGCTCGTAAGTCGGGGACTACCTGTACATGTGATGAAATGAGATTATGTACACAGGGTCCCAGTTAAATCCAACAACAAAATGTAAGAGAAAAACAGTAATAAAATCTAGGATATGAACTAAGAAAAACATCCAACTAGAAATACACAAATAATATACAGTATGTCCCCCCATACCATATGTACTTGATAAGTTCCAGTGCTTACCAGGCGCTATTGTTACCAATTTTTAACCAAATTATTTTCATTTCTGTAAACCTGTCATAATCTGTCATCTCATCTGTAATTTTTATTCTTCTTTTATTCTTCTCTCATTTCCTTTTTCTGCTTCTAGTGTTTTGCTTCCATCGTGTGTTCTGTCCAAGTTACTACTCCCTCATGTTTTCTTCACCTGTTGTTCCTCCCAGCTGTTTGTCATTTGTCTCGTCGGTGTTGCTGTATTTACGTCTGTTTTGTTGTCTGGTATCTGGGCATTCCCTCGTGAAGACTTCTGCTTCCTGTTTCATGCTCTTCACTACGTCCTGGTTTTTGTCTCCCCTCATAACTTCTTGTTATTCATGTAATTTTTTTGCTGCCACATCAGCACTTTAGTTTATTTTTCCACTAAATATCTTTTCTTTACTCTTAACCTGAGTTGTCTGAGTCCTCCTTGCATTTTTGGGTTCAAACCAACACCAGATCTTTACAAAAGCTGCATTTCTTTGTGTTAAATTAGTTAATTAGTTGATGACATTTTTATCTTAATTGGGAACTAAATAAAAACAGTTGACACCGTTTTTCATCCTGTCAGGACACAGTCTGCTTTTGCACTTTTTAATGATTTGTTTCTCCCAAAAGTAAGCTGAAAAGGGTGCTCATCTGATTGCAAAAGAGGATTGGCCACAACTTTGCTCTTGAAGAACTCGACAGCTCTGTGAATTACCAGCCATCCTCGTAGTCGATGTCCATGAAGAAGCGCCGGTAGTCCCGATCAGTGTAGTTGCGGTTTGGCGTGGAGACAAAAACGTGGCCCTCTGGCCACACGCCCTCAGTTGGCAGCATCCAGGGATTAGTTGATACCATCCTCTGCTCCTCACGGATCTTAATGTTAGAAATCATTGGAATGCCGTCGTTTTCACCTGCAATGAGTTTCAACGGAAAACTTTAAAACACAACAAGGTTTTTCATCAGTTTGAGGTATTATGCTGAGGAGGCAAGAAGGCAGAGTTTTACAGCACATCTATCGATGATTTCCAGTTGCAGAACCCGTTCCGACTCACACCGTTGGGTTCTTAAGTATTACCTGAGGCCAGGACTCGCATTGCTTTAACAGCACCCCCCCACGGGGCGCCCAAGGAAATGAAGCCCCTGATGTATTTGTCCTTCCAGGCCTGGGGCTGTCGATTCAGGAAGTAGAGGACGTAATGGCCGCCCATGCTGTCCTTCCAGGCCTGGGGCTGTCGATTCAGGAAGTAGAGGACGTAATGGCCGCCCATGCTGTGTCCCAGCAGGTAAACCGGTTTCTGGTACTGGTTGTACATCTCCTCGACCAGGCCCTGGAGCTTCCTGAAGTACTCTGCATTTTCATCTGCAGGAAGTGGAGACAGAAGGGCTGTTTGTGCACCGTAATCTTAAAAAAACGAGGAGACAGTTGCATAGTTTCCTCCACTTTACGTCATCTGAAATACCAATTAATTACGAAGAGCGTCCCTTTGCTGATGCAGATAACAAGAATGTCATGTAGTTCCCCTAAACCAGTGATCCCCAAACCACGGCCCGCGGGCCGCATCCGGCCCGCCCCCACCTTTGGTCCGGCCCCCAGAAAAAAAAAAAATAAAAAAAAAATTTTTTTTTTTTTTTTTTTTTTTTTTACAAATGAATACATGTACAGTACTGTACGGTCACCAAGTACTTAGCCTATCCTAACACAGTTTTTAAAAATGAAGGAGTAAGTTGAATTGTCTCCCTTTCACATAAAGCTGCCGGTACACAGTAAACATGGATGGAAAACTAGCAAACAAGCAAACAAAAACGTATTATTTTCACACAGAGTGGGAGGAGGAGTATTTTTTGTTACATACTAAAATAACAAAAGTAATAAAAGTTACACACTGAAAGCTTTTTTGAACAAGTGGAAATAAAAAGGCAATGGAAATAAAAAATGCTACATATTAAAATACCAAAAGTAATAAAAGTTACACACTGAAAGCTTTTTTGAACAAGTGGGTCTTCAGTCTGGTTTTGAACAGAGTCAGATCAGAGGTGGCACGCAGCTCAAGGGGGAGGCTGTTCCAGGCTTTTGGGCCGGCAACAGAAAATGACCGGTCTCCCCATTGTTTGTACCTTGAGCGAGGCACCTCCAGCAGGTGTTGACTGGCAGAGCTTAACTGGCAGAACTTATGAGACCCTGGCCTCCTCCTCTCAGTGTCAGAAGTGCCACTAAGGTAGAGACACATTTATTTTATACAGCTTGCACCAGATGACACCATCCTGCTGCACAGAGCAGCTGCCTAGTTTTGATATTTAGGTTTTATTGAGGTTTGAAATAGTTGTTGGAGATTTGTAAATCTGCACCTTTGTAAGTCACTTTTTGTAAATAGTTAGTGTAAATGAGGGAGTTTTATATTGTTCAGTTCATTGTTTATTCGTTTCTTTAAAAAATATGGTGTGCTTTTCAAATATTGCGTCCTTTTACTTTGATAAAATACTTTAATTAAATAAAACTAGCAACACATTACGTTCTGTTTTATTTACTTTAAAGAAGTGAGGAGTAGGGATATGAAAAATTTTGTTTTTTGATACTGAGACTGGACGAGTAGCTCTCGGCAAACTGCCGACTTCAAAAGTAGCTCTTGGTTCAAAAAAGGTTGGGCACCCCTGATTTAGGCACTCCTGCAATCGTCACACTTTTTCCTGTTAAAAACTGACTCCGGCCCCCCACCAGAGAAGGGAAAAGTTATGTGGCCCTCACAGGAAAAAGTTTGGGGACCACTGAACTAAAGGAATAAGGTTAATTGAACACGACTGCACAAAACTGACAAATAGCATGAGGAATAGAGATTTTGATGTGTGTCAGGTATTGCTCAGACCACCCACAACCCTCACACATTGGACAGAACCACAAAAGCACACATAGCTGCACAGTGAAGGGTGCCTTAAGTCGAATGAACAATTTTTTCATGCTTTTTGCTCTCATGGACATCAATGTAAAGGCACGCATAGCACTGAATGATTTGCAGTAGGCTCATTGTGAGTTAGTGTTCGTCAGACAGTCTGCAGACAGCCAAAGTAAACACAGAGCAGGTAAACGCTTCAGTGGGCACCCCAGGGTGCCACACCCTCCTTGAACAGACAGCTGCATTCAAGAGTGAACAGTTATCTGGGTCTAGCAAACGCGTGTTTTGAGTTTTACCTACTGTCAGGGGAAAGCACGGAGTTTCCAGGCTCCTCAAACTTAATGTGGAGCAATGGATACATGGTGGATCAAACAAACAGTATAGTTTCCTACAATTCATTCGGTTCATCCAGTTAGTGAGAATACTACAGCCCACCACAGTACTTCTCAGTTTTTGCAGAAAAAAAAGAAAGAAATTAGGATCACAACAAATCAATCAAAATATGGTACTTTCAAAACGATATGTCAATCTTCAATACTGTACAGTACTAGGTTGTGAATCCCTTTGCCTTGGTCACTGCCTCGATGCAACATGGCATTGAGGCAATCAGCATGTGGCATTGCCTGGGAGTATAAGGAAGCCCTTGATGCTTGCTGTCGGCTCTTCTTTGTTGTTGGGTCTGGGTCCCCTCATTTTCCTCTTGAGAATACCCCATGGATTTTCAATGGGGTCTAGGTCCGGCGAGTTGGCTGGCCAGTCAAGCAATGTGGTGGCATGTGCATCAAACCAGGTTTTGGTGCTTCTGGCAGCATGGGCAGGGGTCAGATCCTAGTGGAATATGAAATCTCCATCGCCATACAGATCCTCAGCAGAAGGAATCATGAAATCCTCTAAAACATTCTGGTAGACTGTTGCGGTGACCTTGGATTTAAGAAAGCAGAGTTTACGAACACCTGCACCGGACATTGCACCTCAAATCATGACTGACTGTGGATATTTCACACTGGACTTCAAGCTGTATGGGCTCTGTTCCTCACCCTTCTTCCTCCAAACTCTTGGACCTTGATTTCTGAATGAAAAGCATACCTTGGACCACTGGCCAACGGTCCAGCCTTCTTCTCCTTGGCCCAGTTGAAACGCTTTCTACATTGGCCCAGGTTCAGAAGTGGCTTGAACCTAGGAACCTGACAGTTGTAGCCCATCTCCCAGATGCGTCTGAATGTGGTGGTTTTGAAGCTGTGACTTTCGCCCCATTCCACTATTTCTGGATCTCTGCCAGATTCTGGAATCTTCTCGGTTTGATAATCCTGAAGCCCACGTCATCTCTTTTGATGGTGCATCTTCTTCTGCCACATTTTGCCCTTCCACTAGACTTTCCATTGATATGCTTGTATGCAGAACTCTGTGAACAGCCAGCCTCCTTAACTATGAACTTTTGTGGCTTACCCATCCTATGGAGGGTATCTATCAATGATGGTCTTCTGACCAGTTATGTCTGCAGTCTTCCCCATAGTGAACCAAACTGAGACAATTGAACCAAACTGAAGCATTTTAATGACAGGAAACCTGTGCAGTTGCTTTGAGTTTAGTAGATGATTCGTGTGCCACACTCAGTTCAAAACATTCATGTCCTGCAAAATTTGGGCTGATTTCTCCACAGTATTCTATTTTTTTATTACTGTTTTTGTGGGTTTCATGAGCAGGAAGCCCAACTTATGTATAAATAAACCAATAAATACTTGAAGCTGTTTAAATTGTGGGCCCTGAATCTATCATCTCTTAAAAATTAACTTTTTGAATGGAATTTTGGAAGTTAAACAACTTTTCCATGATATTCTAATTTTTTGGAAAGGGTCTGTATACCCCCCTCCATATATATA
>JBBPBX010010113.1:13271-28591 GCA_038048925.1 Garcialebias charrua | reverse complement strand
AGTACAGTATACATATATTTCAGTAAAATGAATGTGACAGAAGTATGCAATTACACTTACAGTATACAGTACAGTATACATATATTTCAGTAAAATGAATGTGACAGAAGTATGCAATTACACTATTTAAGAAAACGTTCCTGACTCAAACCTGATAATATACATTTGTTGTTTGCAGCAGATGGCAAAACTGTATTTTAATTCTGCTTTTACCCCTTGTTTAATTTCACAGGTTATCAAAAATTCAAGTATTATTTTGTTTTTACGTTTTTTTATGTTTGTGCATGTACTAGAATGCATCCTCCTCCAAATTGTGCTATTTAAACTCACAAAATTAAATTAATCTGTTGTTTCATTTTAACACAGAGAAGCACAAAACATGAATAATCATTTATGAGTAAAACCTTTCTAACAAAACGTGTATGGACTGAGATGAGCCCTCCCTCTTCACTTTCTCCGGACTCTGTGTGTGTTTTGAAACTCTTTTAATCAAAGAATAACCATGTTCACATCAGACACTTCAGATAGTACATGCCCACACACACTTTGGAACATCACATTGCCAAAAAGGCCTTAAAGCTCCTTTCAAAGGTTTTGGTTTTGTATCCAAATGTTTACATGAATGTAAACACGTTAGGTCAATTTCCAGTTTTTGAAATTTATTGAGTAACTATTGTCAGCTTGTCTTTTAAAAAGAAAGCTGCTCAGTATTTTACCATGTTGGTTTGAGATGGAATTGGTCCTGTAATTTTTGTTACTTTTCTTTCCGTCTGCTTTTCTTTTACAGTATGCCCCCCACTGTGAACTTAAAAAAAACCCAACAACAACAGAGAACAAACTCTGAGTACATCTCAGAAATGATTCAAAATGACAGCATATTTAAAAAGAAAGAGTTTTTCAGTCACTGGAAGTGGTTTAAAGCTCTGAACGGAAGCCCACAGAAAGATGGCTCAGAGAAACGGCATCCTGCTGATAGCTCAGTGCGCTTCTCTATCAAGTCAACGCACCTTAACTTGCAGACGTCAAACAGAACGGCTAGAATATTGGATTTCTTAAAGAGCCAGTTGACTGTATAGCCTAAAGCGAAGCGGCACAGGCGTGTTTAATAAACAGATGGAAGAAAGACGGAAATTAAAGATGAAAGAGGGAGCCAAAAAGGGAGACAAGTATGTTTTGGTAAATGTGAGCATGTGTGATTTTGTGTGTGGCCCGTTTCTGCCTCCCCACTGAGAGGAAGCACCATTTGGAGACGATCGATGCGAGAAAACAGAACCACGAGTTGGTCAATCTAAACACTACCATGCATGGAAAGATGTGCACACACATCCTCTGTGAGCAATCCCATTTCTCTCGTGTCATCTCGGAAGAGTAAAGCCAGATTTTTCTTCTTTTTTTTACTAAGGACAGTTCCAGAAACAGATGTGTGTTTTAAAGTGTGTTCAGTGCGGGCTTTTTGTGTTTGTGTGTCCACATCGTAGTGATGCCTCGTCTCATTCATCTGAGAAGCATGCATTTATTGACTCTAATTAATTTGGTGTTTAATATAATGACTACAGTTTGGATTTAATTTAAGATATATGTTTATTTTGCAGAACTGTGGTTACGGTGTGAAGGACGAGGGCTTTGCCTGCATGCCGTGCCCACATGGGAAATACTCAAAAGGAAAGTACGAGATCTGCAGGCGCCACAAGGACTGCGATGCCCTTTACAAAGCTACTATTCGTACAGCAGGAACTCCAGAGAGGGATGCTGAATGTGGACCATGTTTACCTGGGTAAAGCACACAAGCATGCACTTTGCAACAACCGTATAGCTCACACAATACTTTACATTTATATTTATTATTATGGTGCTGAAAAACTCAAGCACTGAGTCCGCTCCCAGCTTTAATGTCATAAACATAAAGAAAATTCACATAAAAGCAGAAATGTAGATCAGTTTTATAGGCAGATTCTGATTTACAATTTTTCAGTTTTTGTAAAAATGTAATCCTAACAGTAATTATCAACATAAAAACATCACAAACTAAATAAGTCTTGCATTTTTAGATGAAAGTTTAGGCACCCATTTATACTGTATACCGTATTTTCTTGATTATACGTCACTCCTGAGCATAGGTCACATCAGATAAAAACTGTCTCATGAAGAGGAAACAATCATATATAAGTCACATTTATTTAGAGGTGTATTTTACAAAGTGCAAAAACAGACATTTACTGAAATAACAATAACACACAGAAAATACCTGGGATCTTGAACAGGCTTAACATAACAAGCCAACAAGTCCAAAAAGCAAGTTATCATCCTCCTCTGTATCACTTCTGAACAACTCTACCAACTACGGAGGAAGATGATGGGGGCAGGGGGTAGTAGAAGAGGAAAAAGCATGTGAAGCTTGCCAAAAGCCTAGAGCAGGGGTGTCAAACTCGCTTACAAACGGGGTCCAAAATGAAAAACTTTTTCAAAGGGCCAGTTTCAGAATCTACATTAACTCAAGTTAGATACCCGACATATTTTTTTTGGTTGCAGTTTCCTCAACAAGTGTTTGATTGGTCTCATTTGACATTATCTGTTGCATTTTTGACATCATAATCAAAGATTACTGAAAAAATTAAAGAGATAAAAGTATTTTACATTTAAAATAACCTCTTGGGGGCCAGATAAGATGTCAACAAGAGCCACATTTGGCCCCTGGGCCTTAAGTTGGACACATATGGCCTAGAGGGTCCTCTCGCGGCTGCAAATGGTGATGTTTACTCTTTGGTTCATGTCAGTATGAATGCACATTTAACGTGTCAGTCAAAAATTGAGTCATGAATAGGGGGGAAAAAACACATATAAGTTGCTTCAGACTATTCGAAATGTATGAGAACTAGAAGATTGAATGAGTTATTCATTTTGCTTTGTTATTTATAGATAATTGTTGTTTGAATTATTTATTTGAAAAAAAAAGGAGCAGGTATAATAAGATTTTTTTCTTCCTCTGCTACCTTTCATTTTATATTGTTGTTTTTAATTTCATATATGTAAATTGTTTTGTATTTTATATAAAAATGAATAAATAATTAAATTAAAAAACAATTTAAAAAATCCTCTCCCAGGACTGGCCAAACTATGAAAATAAGTGCGACTTAAAGTACGGAAATGTCTTGCTTTGAATTGTTAGGCCAAGTTGAAGATTATATATTGCTTCAACATTTTTACAAGAATACTATTTGTTTTATGATGGTTTTCTTTTATAGCATCAAAACCGTCTCACACCAAAACCAGCAAAAACACTGGGTTTAGTTTTACATTGTAACACCTCCTTTTACAAGCATTATTATTATTATTATTATTATTATTATTATTATTATTATTATTATTATTATTATTATTATTATTATTATTATTATTATTATTATTATTATGTAACATGCATTTTCCACAAATATACAGTAATTAATCATTGTGCTCAAAATATTTTATTTACCTTTAATAGCCATTACAATCTCCACCTCTGGTCTCATTTGCTGCCATATCTTTATTCTATTAAAAACAAACAATAAAGAAAACAATACAAAACATTCACTGAACAGTTTTTTTTTTCTATGTTCTACATTTTTGATGTGATGTTCATGTTTTATTTATTTTTTGTTTATGATTGCTATTTTTATTTAATCAAATCTGGACATAGTGTCACAGCAAAAACAGCTATAAACTGCTCTTAATAATTATTTAATAATTATTTAGCATTGTATTTGTTTACATCATTGTTTACTCACTAAAACCAGTAGACTTCTCTCTTATGTTTCCTTGCTGTTTTTTTTGTTTTGTTTTTTTGTGAATTGCCACCACCTGTGTAGATCACTGGAATCCTTCAGAATCATTGTGATGACTGTGGATCAAATCAACAGTGTATGTGTAGCAAATACTAATTATAAAACAATTCATACATTAAATTGCACTTAAGCTCTGATTGTGGTCAAAGAACTTTAAAGTCAACATTGGTGTTACAGTATGTTGCAAAAAACTAAGTGTCTACATGAACAGAGCAAAAAAAAAAAACACATGAAAATGAAATGTCCTGATTACATTCTTTATAGAAATTCTCAGTGGGATGTGTTTTGATCTGCTCAATAACAGAATAAGTGGCGCCACTATTGATGCAGGATCTGCTGAAAACATCCCCTCAGGACTATAATTACAGTAGCAGAGGTTGCATGAGATAAAGTCAAAACGCTTCTAACTTTATGCATTTTTTATACTTAAACTTGCATCCATTCATTTTCCTGAGCTAACATGTGAGCAAGCCTGTTCTGTTGGTTTTAATGCTGTGGGTTATTGTTAAATCGATTTTTTTTTCTAAATAAATAATAAAGTAGGTGATGAAAAATGTGTCATTGAAATGAAAGATTTATGCTCTGAAGATATTTTAGATCGCTCCCTCCCTCATGAGAGTCTTTCATTGATAAAATCTTTTTTTCCTTTTGGCTCTGAGTCTCATTTTGCCGGATGTTTTTGCTTTTGATTAATGCGATTCTTACATGAGGTAGAGTGCAGATGCTCAGTGTGATCATGTCTGTATGTGTGTCCTGTATATGAATGTGCATGAGCTGTTTCACAAACCTCACGTTAAACTTGTTGCTGATCAGTGGAAATGGTGAACGAAAATTAAGTTTTTACATTTATGTCTTGCTCTACTTATAAAATCGGTGTAAAGTCTGTTTATATTGGGTTTTGGTTTAATGGCAGTGTTGAAACTTTTATGGAAGTTCGTTAAACTCTATTCACTCCTACCAACTAGAGCTATATAAATATGAAGTCAATAAAACTTTAGATTGTAGGTAATACAAATAACTTTTTGTCAAACTGCAATTAATTCACTTTTTGAATTCACGTATGACTAATGAAAGAGCTGGAAATGTATTAAAATCTTGAAAAATATGTTTATCATAAGAATTGTTTTCCTTTTTTTTTAAAGTACTGCAGTTTGATATAATTGATTGTTTGAAATTGTTTTGTTTTTGAAAAAAAGGGGCAGACATAATAAGAATTCTTCTTCTTTCTGCCACCTTTCATTTTATGTATTCTTTTTTCACATATTTATGAAATGTTTTTTTCTTAATGTTTCAATGTAAAGTGAATAAACTTAATAAAATAAATAAATAAATAAAAATGTCCATGCTCTACTATGTTAGTTTTTGTTTTCATATTTTAGCATCAAATAATTTACTTTTCATATAAATCATAAAGCACTGATGAAAGACTATTAGTACAAGTCTTAAAAAAGAAAGTAAATGCAGCCCCTTTTAAAACAAGTGAGACAAACTGAGCATACTGTATATAATTTATCTGTGCATATATGTGCTTAAATACAAGAAAAATAGTTTATACATGTCAGATTTACTAGTCAATAAATTGCAGTGAAAATAATAAAAGAATTGTCTTGTCACATCTGGGTTGTGTTCATGTTTGCAGTTTGATAGCAACTGAGATTTAAAAAGACAATTGTTTATAAGCATGGCTTTATAGATCTGTCGTAAACAATACAGAATCTATGATTTATTTTCTTTGTGTGCATTCTTAGTTTTAGTCATAAATTGGCAAAGGTTGTCATGTTCCAAAACTTTCTGGATGATGTTTTGCATTTATTTGTGTGACTTTATCCAAGCATCACGCTGAAAATGGGTCTCTGAAGAACTGAATTATGTGGTCAGCCGATATTAAAACATATTCAAAATAACTGATAATTTAATTGTACTAAGAAACAAAAATGGTGCAACTGCAGTTAGAAGGAAAAGTATCAGCTATATTAACACTATTCAAAGGAGTGGCCATCATCCTTCAGGGATGTGGCTCCCTGTCAAATTCAGAATATACTGTAATTAAAAAATATTCTAACCTACAAATCTCTCAACAACCTAGCTCCATTTTATATTACAAATCTTATTATTCCATATTTTCCTAACAGAGCACCACTCTCAGACTACACTAGCGGTTCCTAGAGTTTCTAAAAGCAAAATGGGAGAAAGATCTTTCAGTTATCAGGCTCCTCTCTTGTGGAACCAACTTCCAGTTTCTGTCTGTAAGACTGACACATTGTCCAATTTTAAGACTGGGCTTAAGACTTTCCTTTTTGGTAAATCCTATAGTTAGGGTTGGCTTGTTATTCTGCTATAGGCTTAGACTACTGGAGGACAAAGTGACCTAATTTCTTAAAATTAATTGTTGCAATTGAATAGTTTTCATTTGATATTATTTCTATCTCAATATGTGATTTGCGACCTGCCATTGTGTATCTGTTCCTCCTTCCTGTTCCCCTCAAACCCAGCCAGTCAAAGCAGATGGCCACTTGTCCTCCTGGTTCTGCTAAAGGTTTCTTCCTCATGAGGCAGTTTTTCCTTTCCACTGTTGCCTTCATGCTTGCTCAGGATGAGAGTTATGTGATGAAGCTAATCTCAAATCAGTCTGCTCCTCAGATAAATAATGTTATTAACTTACTTTATATTTTTATATGAACGTTTCTGTTCAGTGCCATGAGATTACTTCTGTTGTGACTCGGTGCTATTTAAATAAACTGAATTGAAATGATTGTTACATTACTTATCAAATTATTAATCAACTTATGAAGTAACTTATGAATAAAGCAAGTTTGTCGAATTTGGAAGTTTTGTCAAAGTGAAGACACACCATACTGCTAATGCCTTTGGATGACTAGTATCCATCTGCCCATCTATTATCTTTACTCGCTTCTTCCTTTTTGAGTTATAAACCATAATAATAATAATAATAATAATAATAATAATAATAATAATAATAATAATAATAATAATAATAATAATAATAATAATAATAATAATGATAATAATAATAATAATAATAATAGTTGTAGTAATAGTACCGTAGTAGTAGTAGTAAAACTGAATGATGGGTTATCTCTGGGGTTGAAGAGATGGACCAAAATACTAGTAAAAAGACAACTTGTGATGCCAGAAACTTGGCAGAGGGAAGACAATTCAGCTTGTTAAGGTTTTACAAATCACAAATACACACACTCACATAGGAGTTTCTAATAGCAGAAAAGAACTAACTACAATCCAGCTGAACACCTTGGAGTAATTTAAAGAGAATGGAACAAAGTAAAAGTGCACAATATGAGTCGTGGTGCACTCCGCTATCGTTTATTCTCTAACTATTTAAAAATGTTAACTTGAATTCATGCAGTTATAGTTGGTTGCTCAGTTTTCTTTTATTTGTCAAGTTATATTAAACAGAAGTGCTTTCCTACTCTATATATCAGCTGCACCTGCATTTAAGCCCTGATTACCTGCAGGCTGTATGCATTCAGTTCTCAAATATCCTCCTAATGCCATTCAGCCTAAACGATCCAAAACCGTCCATCTGTTCAGAACCCTGGCACTTTTCATACCTCTCTTCATTTTTTTTTTTCTCCTCTTGAATCCAATTCATGGCTGCAGGCGAAAACTGTACCAAGCTTTTTGTGGTACCTTCAGGGTATCAATTATGCACATTTCTATAGAAAGTCAAACTTTTCACCTCAGCTTCTTCCCTCATACTTATACTGTGTATAAGTACAACGTATAGAAAGAAAAGTCACCTGTATGCCCACCACACCAGCTGTCTGTATTTATGTGCAGGTCTAATAGCTATTACCGGTATATACAGTATTTGCAACTCTAAAAAAGCTAAGTCTGGTCCTCTGGACATAAAAAAAAAAAAAAAGCAAAGCAAAGCAAAACACGCTAGGCTTCATCCTTTCAAGTTAACCCCAGTTGCATTGTGTATCTGGTTGCTGTTTTATAATGTTAAATGTATATGTTTTGCAGGTATTATATGCTGGAGAACAAACCCAGAAACCTCTATGGGATGGTTTGCCACTCCTGCCAGAATGCACCCCACAACACCAAAGAATGTAAGACTAAATTTTTGGCCCCTTTGTTGTATTTATCACTCCTTTCTTTGCTTCTTTGCAAATCCATTTTCACTAATAATTCCATATGCATTTATTAAACATTAACCATTAACCTACATTTTAGTTGGTTAGAAGCTGAAGTAAAGTTTCTGTTTCTAAATGAAAAAAGACATAAAAGTTGTCAGGGTGTGTGGAAGCAGATGATGAAAGCCTGGACTTAGTTTGAGGAAACAGCTGAAGGTCAGAGGTTGAGCTGAGCTCTCCCAGACCCTTTGATCATGAGCCAACATTACTGCTGGAAACACACAGGTTGCACACTCACTTTCTCTCCCCTCTTGGTTCACTGCCTTCCTTGCTCCTACCAGTCGTTTGGCTGCTCATCAATAACATCACTAAACATCCCGCATATCTGACACCATGTGCACGTTGATCTGTGTGCAAACATGGCCCAACTGATACCATAAGTGTTTGTAGACATTTCTCGCTTGCAGGACACTAAGAATGTGCTTGAAGCAGTGTTTCTGGGATTTTCAGATGAGTCTCATATTTCCAGTGGCAGTTCCTAACATTGTGTTCATCTAATAATTGCTTTGATCATACACAAATAAAAGAAAGTCTACCAATTTCCCCCTTTACACTTGAGTTGCAGTTTAATTAAGTCACCACAGTTTCTTCTGTGGGATGAACTGCGTGTGTAAACTTGCTCAAACTGCGATCTGTGTAATGCGTCTTCAGTGGGGAAAAACATTGACATGCTGTAGGTTCAAATTCATGCCCTAGAACCCTNCCCACCCACCTTCTTCACCAAAACTACTGCTGCTGTGTTTCTGTGAGCAGAACACAACATGGAGGAACATGGAGGAAAAAACGGTTCTGATTGGTTGCTTCACAATGTGGTGTGTTCAGGGAAACTCCTAAATTTGATTTTCGTTTTGAATTCATTGACTTTTTGTAATAAAAAATCAACTGATTGCTCGCACAGGGGCGCAATACTCGAACAGAAATTATCTGTCACATTTCTGGTTGTATTTTGAAGGAAATACACAACAAAATCAATATAAAAACACTACTTTATAAAGATTGGAGTCTCTGTTGTCCAACAGACTTGAATGCAACACTTCACATGCAGCTGTGCTTTGTTTAAAGAGGCTATTTATAGACATAACGTCCAGCCCGCATCTTTGAGGGCTTAGACCTCAGAGGGTTAAACAAGAGTATGTTTGTATCCTGCATGTTTATCCTCTCTCTGCGATTTCACTTAATGACAGTGAAAAACAAGCAGAGGCCTTTTCTGAAGCCAGGCCACGCTGCCTCAGTAAAACCAGGTTTCTAGAATGAAAATTTTATGTGAAGATGAAGACATCACTGAACAACTTATTAAAACACATTTTTGGTACAATTTTCATAATAATCTATCTTATAATAAATTAGGATTCCAAATTAGAGAATTAAGTGTTGCAACATGATTTAAAAAAAAACGTTCTTGACACACCGTGTAAGGCGTTTTAATACATCTGGGTTGTTTGCTGTATCGAGGATTCATTTTATAGGTAATTTTTTTTAAATGGGTTTGTTTCATTTTCTTTTGTTTGATTTCACTCCAAGTTAAGTGAAATAACTTGAACAAATGTTTTGGGTTAGTTATCTTGAATGGACAAAACTCAAAATGACACCGGCATGATTAAATAATAAAACGATATGTTGGTTCTTTCACTAAGTATTTCAAATTAGCTCCACCAGTGCCTAAAAGTATACCGTAGTTAATTTTTTTCAAAGTTGGTTCTGTGAAAATTTTGTGAACAGTTAATATCTTACCTGCTTACCTTACCAGTTAAACTCTGATAAGCAGGGCCTTGACCAAATTGGATGCCATCTTAAAACACATTAAATCACATAAAGATTTTATAAAAGGCATAAAAATAATGTTGAAAAATCACATAATTGTCCAAAAAAAAAAAGAGAGAGAGATTACAATATTGAGATTTCAAGTGAGCCCCGACCACGATGCCACCAGTTCTAGTAACATACAGTTGGCTTGAAACACAGCAATGAAGGCTACTTATGGGACAGATCTGGTTGGCAGGCCACAAACTGATGGTTTTCTGGATAGAAGAAGAAACGTTTGTCCCTTAAAGAAACTACAGTAGTCCAGACAAAATGATTTAATCTTTTTTGTGCACATCATTGTCAGTTTTCCATTGTTTCGTGGTTTACACAGCACTTTGGGATTTTTGTTAATGAAAAGTGTGGTATAAATTGAATTTATTATTATTATTACACAGAGCGCGAAGAGCAGCAATGGAAGTCAGGTACTTCTGGCAGGATTATTTGTATACAGTAGTCCCTCGTTATTGCGGGGGATTCGCACCCTGAAGACCTGCGATAAGTGAAAAACAGCGAAGTAGGAATAGTAGTACAAGTAGTAAGTATATATATGTATATATATACAGGTAGTCCCCGATTTACGAGCGAGATCCGTCACAACGAGGCGCTCGTAAACCGGAAATCTCGTAATTTGGAACGGCCGCCATTTCTCTCNGTTATAATAATAATAATAATAATAATGAATTCAATTTATAACGCACTTTTCATTAGTGAAAATCTCAAAGTGCTACACACATTGAATGCTACACACATTCATACACCGGTAGCGGCAGACTACCATGCAAGGTGCTTTCCAGTCCTACCGGGAGCAACTCGGGGTTAAGTGTCTTGCCCAAGGACACAACGACACATGGTGTGGGGAACTGGGATTTGAACCACCAACCTTCCGATCGGGGGACGACTGCCATTACCACTACGCCACGGCCATCAGAAAATAACCTTTGTCAGAAATTAACCCTCGTTTTAAGGCTTATTTGCTACAAAAACTGTGCAACAGCTGTAATAGCTGGTGACATATAGTCAGTAACAGCCATATGCATAGTATCACTTAAATTAAATGAAAAGTGTTAAATATTATATATTAGCATTAGTCACCTGCGATGCTGTCTCACTTGTGGAGGTTTGTTCCAGGTTCCTAGCTGCAGTGTGGGATCCTCTGTACTGTACTCTTGTGAATGAAGGACAGCCTTTTTAAGTTCAACGATTTTGTCTATCCATTGTGCTGTAAGACTAATCATGCTAACGGGCTAACACAACATCCAAATGTCTGTGGTAAAACTCATCCAACAAGTCGCGCTATCGGCTATTAGCTTCTCAATGATGTCAGAAATGTCGGTTGTAACTGGGGTAACATCGGAAAAATATCTCAGACCGCGGACAATGTAGCAAGGCTCAACGTAGTCCATAAATCTTTGGAATCCGACATCGTCACCAATGAAAAAATGAAACTTCCAAACCACAGACATTTTGAATTTTACTCTCCGCCGTGAGATCGGGTGATGTCTTCATGTTGCGTTGCCGTTGCAACGTCATCACATTGTGCTGCAACATCATCACATTGTGCTGCAACGTCATCACATTGTGCTGCAACGTCATCATGTTGCGCTACCACTGCAGGCAAAAACAGCACCTTTTATATCAGTAACAGCACCTTTTATATCAGCGAGTTATTTTAATGGAATGGCCAATGACCGATATTGAAATTTAATGGTAATATCGGCTGATGCCGATATTTAAAATAAATTATTTCAAATTATTTAGAACGTGCTGCACATTTGTACAGCCCTCACTGCAGGAGAAACTTCCTGCTGCAGCTGATCAGCTGTTCTCCGTGCATGATCAGGTGTTCACTGTGCAGATTGGAGAAGTGGGCATGGCCAAGAGCGCTTAAGCAAAGAGCAGAGGAGGCAGAGAGCTGAAATCATGATGTCTTGTGCTCTTTTAGAGCTTTGTAGAGTTTAGAAACATTGTTTAGAATATTGCAAGAGGGTGGGAAGGGCTAAACACCTTGTTATCTTTAAAATTGACAGTTATTTTCATAAACTGTGGCAGTCATCTTGAACTGAGATGACTCCAGAAATTATTCAGTTGTAGATCCACATATATTTACCGGTATGACTTTCACAGAGGTTGACTAATATCTGTCCTTTGGTTCAAAACATTAGATGTTTTACAAACAGTCAAAATGGATTGAAGCCAACAGTTAATGTCCTAATATAATATAATATAATATAATATAATATACAAAGTAATATAGTTACCGGTAGTCCTAGTTTTAAGCAAAGCTGTCATGCAATGTGTAGCCCTTAGAGGAAGTGTTCTGGGTTACACTTAACTACCAACAAATCAACTTTGATCTCAGTGCCTTTAAAATTAACTGAACTGGATTGACTCTACAAGTTAATCAAATTTAGATGCACATCCAATATTGATTTAGTTAAACTTTTATTAAAATCCATTCAGTGGTTCAAGATACTGTATATTTTGCTAACTCAACAGACAAAGACACAGATGATTATTGCCTTTTTACTTTCAAGGAGCATTAATTAAGTTTTTCAAACATAAAAAGTATTGCAAGGTGTAAATGCTGAAGAATATGACCAGAAAACCTTCTACCAGTTCAAGTACTTACAGTAAAATTTAAATAAAATTTTAAAAAAAAGTTCCTTTGTGCTTTCTGTGGATCGTCTAGATGACAGATATATTATTCTAAAAATGAGGGTTCATCGACAATATCTCACTGACATTTCAGACCCTATGGGTCTAATGCTGCAATAGTAATTACATTTATGTGCCCATAATTACTTAATATCCCGAGTGTAATTAAAGAGCCCTTAAACTTATGTTATTGTTCTTGTGTCATATGTAATTAATGAGCATGTTTTGAAAGATGAAAACCCCAAAAGCAGCCTGGGCCTGCAAAGAAGTGTGCTGTGAAATAGAGTATACACACATGATACACACATCATACACACACACACACACACACACACACAAAGTCAAGAGTAGCAAGACAGGGTATTTAAATATGTGCAGCACTCTTGTTTTTTTGTTTTTTTTGTATGTGTGTGTGAAGGGACAGATATTTTTGCTCTCAAAAAGTGTCAGTACATTATGTTTTAATAACTCAAAAGCTCCACGGCTTAGTGTCGATAAAATCTGACATTTAATTTATTTCAAAGATCATGCCTTTGTAAGAGTTTTACCATTTTCACTTTGATACACATTAGGATGACACTGCTAACTTGTCTCTTTCAAACTGAAATCCTCTTAATGGAGAAAGAAAAATAATGTTCAACAAACAGAACATCTTAAAAAAAGGAGCTAAAGCTGGGAGTTTTATTTGCTTAAGGTGAAGACAGGCTGACACTTGCCATGTAATCTGTAAATTACTCTGGCTCCTGCTCCTTATGACTCTGTGCGTGTGCACGTGCGTGTGTATGATAATTAAAATAGTGGCGGGTATGAGAAAGATGGATGATTAGCATGTTTGTGCTTGAGCTCATGCTACTCTTTGGCAGGTTGTACCTGTAGGCATTGCTCACTTACCACTGTGTCCTTCTCCTCTTTTACTTTTGTTGACAGTTTTTTTCTTCTTTTACATTACTCATCCAAGCTTCGTAGTATCTTAAACTCTCCCCTTCGACTTTAGACGTTCTTTAAAATCTCCTCGCCTTCCCTGGTCTGGACTTTTCCGTCTGTTTGGGCCAGAGACAGGTCGGCACATTTGTCATTTTGCAGTGTGCGTTCAGCCTGATTAAGAGAATAAACCACAAGACACTAAACAGAATTCCAGTTCAGCCTCATGTCATCATCCAGAGGAGTGTAAACACATACCCAGAGTTGATGTCTGCAGCCACAGAGTGCTGGTTTGTGTGTGTGTGTTTGTGTGTGTATATGTGGTGACACGAGGCCCTCAGACCACGGGAAGCGGCAAGGCACATGCCGAAGGATATATCAACCCGGTGAAATGAAAGACTGATTAAAAGATGTGATTTATGCGCTGCCGGGAGTTTACAGCTCCATTAAGCAAGAGGAAGGAGAGTTGATGAAAAACGCAGAAGGGGAGGACTGGAAGCAATAGATAAACGGAGGGAAACTCAGACAAGGAGGCATACTGCTTTGTACCAACGTTGAATGATAAAACTGCTTTTATACTACAGGAATCAAAGTTAATCACCTGTCAGGCATATTAATGTGCTTTTGTGGAATTCTCTTGTTTGCAAAATTGCACCAGGCTCTAAGAAAGCTGACCACTAACGTTGAACCTGCTGGCTGTGCCTCTAACACACAGCAGGGCTGGTTCAGACCCACTGCACACACGTTTCAAGAGGCAGAGATTAGCATTCAAGAGACCACCTCCAAATTATTGCTTTTCAAGAACTGTTCATACTAAGATGAACTTTCTATAACAGCTTTAAAGCCAGTATCTCACTGGGCATGTTTCAGTGTTTTTCTAGAAAATTACAATAATCCGTTTTTTAATAATGCCAAGTTTAATGTTTTAAAGGAACTACAAATAAAATGCAATGAAGGTGATACAGTGTTTGGTTCTTTAAGCTTGATGTTAAATTTTGTTGCATTTGTTCTATTTCCATTTATTTCTCCTATATTGCTCATGCTTTTATATGTATGGATGTATCTTGGTGTATGTTCCTAATGTTTTCTTGCTTCTAGTGTGAAGCAAGTGATATATCTATGCAAGGTGCTATATAGATAAACTTTATTTAGTTATTATGGTAAACACATTTTTCTCAAAATGTGTTATTTTTACACATCTTTATAACTCATGAGAAAGTCACAAGATATATGCATATCCCTGCGTGAAAGTAGCTAAAGTTCTCCACAAGTGCCTCCAAATCTCTTCAAAACCCACTTTTTAACCAAAGTAATTCACATAAATGATTTAGTCTTTTAACAGCTATGTTTCATTTTTTTTATTTATTAAATGTTTAATTAAAGAATGGCACCAAAACCTCAAATAGTATAAAGTGGAGTGAAAAATAAACAAATGTGCGTTAATCTACCACAATCTTCCTTGTGTTTAAAATTCCCAGAGACGTTACACACATCAGGCAATGTTAGTAAATGTCATTTGCAATACTGTCTGCTGTTTATTTATGCGTTAGCAAATCAGTGTTATTAATGCCATTGCATAAAGGATTTATAAAGTCCAACTGTTAGTAATAAAAACACTGAATGACATTTATGAATGCAGTTGCAAATATTGTTTATAAACACAGCTGCAAAATGAAGACGGAGCAGGAGAATGGAATTGTTCCATGTTTTCCCATGTTGTCTGGCCACCAAGAGACCCAAAGCTCCTTCCCACATCCTGCTCTCTTACCACATTCTTCAACATGTCTAATTTAGCCATAATCACCTATCTACTGCCAATGAGAAGGTATTTGATCAAAGACATTTGTCTGTTTGTCAACAAAACAGTAGAAAAACCTCTGAGCTAAGTTAAATTAGATTATTCTGTTGAAAAATAGAGAATTGGACCAGCTATTCATTAAAA
>JBBPBX010010112.1:39887-58567 GCA_038048925.1 Garcialebias charrua | reverse complement strand
ATATCTATAAAATAAACTGAAGTTTCTAGCGTTGACATTTGCAAAGAGTGGCACAGCAGCATATAAGTTAATGTACACAGTATATGTATGAGGTAGTTGATGTTGGTATATAGGCAAAGTGGCATATGAAGTAAGGCACATAAGGCACATTTGGCATCCTTAGATAAGGCTAGTCAGAGAATGCTGTATATGTATCTGCAGTAGTGTAGATAAAAGTAGTGTAAATGTAAACAGTAATAAATGTAAAGCAGTAGTAATAAATGTAAACCGTATTAATAAATGTAAACAGTGAATGTAAACAGTAGTATGACTATAGGCAGTAATGTAATACAAACATTAGTGCAAATATTAGCCTGGCCCTCGCCTTCCTGCACAGCTCCGCTCAATTCTCATTTCCCTTCACTTCACAGTCTGGGACTTCCCCCATCCACAAGGATTTCTCCGGTAGATTTTTGTTCGGACCAATCAGAGAACAGAAGGCGGAGTTTTGAACGACGTCGACTGACGTCGTCATTCAAAATGGCTGCCGCCACGAAGGAATTTTCAATAAAACAAGGTAAAAAACTATTATTTCTCTGCTGAGAAAAATATATTTCTTAGCTGACGTTATATCAGAAGTGTTCCTGAGCAATCAGAGAGCAGAAGGCGGAGTTTTGAACGATGTCGACTGACGTCGTCATTCAAAATGGCTGCCGCCACGAAGGAATTTTCATCAAAACAAGGTAAAAAACTATTATTTCTCTGCTGATAAAAAATATATTTCTTAGCTGACGTTATATCAGAAGTGTTCCTGAGCAATCAGAGAGCAGAAGGCGGAGTTTTGAACGACGTCGACTGACGTCGTCATTCAAAATGGCTGCCGCCACGAAGGAATTTTCATCAAAACAAGGTAAAAAACTATTATTTCTCTGCTGATAAAAAATATATTTTTTAGCTGACGTTATATCAGAAGTGTTCCTGAGCTTAACAGTTCCTAAATCAATTCACGAAATGGTCAAATCTGCTGGATTTAAATAGTTTCGGTTTGACATTTTCCAAACAGCCTCGGGTGCGCTACGAAAATAAATGATAAAAAATCGAATTTTATCTCAAATGTTTTATCTAGGCCAACAGTCAGTAAATTAGAGCCATATAATTACACACTGGTGGCAGAAAAAATATCCACCGAGTGGTTTCTGAGCAATTTATCTGATAGCCTGGACCTCGCCAGGCTAAACTAACAAAACTCCGCCTTCTGTTCTCTGATTGGTCCATTCAAAAATCTCCAGGAGAAATCGTTTTCAATGGGAGGAATGCCAGACCCTAGTCTGAAGCGAAGTGAAGGACAGGGTGTGGTTTTAACCAGGCTATGCAAATATGAGAAGTAGTGCAAACTGAATGAGCACATGACCGAGAGTTTAGTGAATAACCCGTTTGATGACACAGAGTCCAGTGTTAAAATCTTTGTGTTGTGTGGTAATGTGTGAGAAAGTTTTTTGTGTTAAGGCAGTTCAAATGGGAGGGGGGGCAGAGCAGGCAGAGTGTTTAGCATCCTGACTGCCTGATGAACAGAGCTGTCTCTCAGTCTGCTGGTTCGAGCCTGGAGACTCCTCAGTCTCCTCCCTGAAGGCAACAGGCTGAAGCAGCTGTGTAGTGGGTGTGTGGGATCACCTGCCATGCAGAGGGCTTTCCGAGTGAGGCGGTTGCTGTGTAAGTCCTGCAGTGAGGGGAAGGAGGTGCCGACGATCTTCTCAGCTGCTCTCACGATGCGCTGGAGGCTCTTGCGGCAGGATGCAGTACATGCACCAAACCACACAGTGATGCAGCTGGTCAGGACACTTTCTATGGCACCTCTGTAGAAGGTGCACATGATGGGGGTTGAAGCTCCAGCCCTTTTCAGCTTGCGGAGAAAGTAGAGGCGCTGGTGAGCCTTCTTGGCCAGTGCTGCAGTGTTCCTGCTCCAGGACAGGTCCTTTGAGACGTGCACTCCCAGGAACTTGGTGCTGTCTACTCTCTCCACTGCGGTGCTGTTGATGGTCAGAGGGGCATGTTGTGCATCCCTCTTCCTGAAGTCCACAACAATCTCCTTTGTCTTCTCCACGTTGAGAGTGAGATTGTTGTGTCCGCACCACAAGGCCAGGCGGCTCACCTCGTTCCTGTAGTCCGTCTCATCGTTGTTGCTGATGAGACCCACCACTGTTGTGTCGTCCGCAAAGGACGACATATTGCTCTTTATCCAACATGAAGCAAACAGCTGAAAATGGAGCACAGGGCCGTCCTTCCAGCAACACGTCTCCAACATGAACACACACAAACTATTGTTTGTCCATTCACAGCTGGAGCAGCTGGAGAGGGATTTCCAGCTGCACACGCTCTCATTCTTGTTTCTGTGTGTCCAGCTGAAAAGTACAAATGGTTCAATGTGAAGGAAAGTAAAGAGACGAAATCCTGAGACTTGGTCCAAAGTTGGACACAGTCCAAAGACACTGACGTCTAATCTGTTTCTATCAGAAGTAAAGAGCAAGAAAACTTCAAGGAATTCACCAAAATATGAGCTCATGTGATGAAGTGATGTTACACCTGATCTGTTCATACATGAACATTTATTCTGGATTACTGTCAGCTACTACCACACCAATTGTTAGTTAATATCTAAACATTTCACTGAGGGACACTTATTTTCCTGTGGCCTAAACTCTATTAGCTGTGGCGGCCATCTTGGTCTGGTTTAAATCTGTGCTTAATTTGTTGCTGGAACAGGATCTGGGAAACTCTTATTTTGACAGGGTGTGTTCTGCTGTTTGTTTGGATCCGGTAACTCAGGCTTATTAATAATAAAGTTATGAACAAATATGACTGCGTTGAACAAACAAAACTTATATTGAATATGTAAACTGAAAATAATTACATAAACACTCATTTTAAACACAACAGCCACTTACAACTTGTTAATATCACAATCTGCCTCCACCCTTAAAAAATCTCCGCCCCTTAAAGAGTGGTGGGGGTGAGTGCCGAGCTAACCAGGCAGTCGTACGCGGGCAGGAGCCCACAGGCAACGGACATGAACAGACGGAGGAGGTGCCTGGAGGTTTCACATGTGGAGTCAGACAGTGAATTCAGAGGAGAAGAGTCTGAACCGTCAAGGAGGAGGGGGGTAGGATGAAAATGTTTACAAATGTAGATGTTTAACAACCTGTTAAAATACAACAAAATGCAGGAAATCACATCTACTTTATTCAACATTTTCTGGGGGAGGAGCACAGACTGAGTCAGATGTTCCTGTTGATGGTCAGTGGGATTTTTCTGTTTCTAAACTTTATGTTGTAAATTGTTGCTGTCTGAATCTAAATGACTTGAATGTTGGTGACGTAACTCTAAAGACACGTGTATGAAAAGAGTTGGACACTTTGTGAATAAACAGTGAAGACAGAGGTTCAGTGTTGTCCTCAGTGTCCCTGATGATGGAGGAGGTTGTGGACTTGTTCAGTGTGATGGTCCCATCAGGCTGCATCAGGCCTCCTGAAGGCCCACAAGCTCACAGCTCTTTTTCCACAGCTTCACCTGCACATCAGAGTCAGAGGACTGCATGGAGATCATTGTGGATCAAGATGGATCCAAAGCTTCATCACTTCATGTTCATCCAGTGAAGACTTGGAGGGAGTTTCTTTAAAAGCTCCTCGTTACAAACTATGAAGTCAAACATGAAAATGTTCTCCTCCAGTGTGAAAGAGTTGACTCCGGTAGTTTTCCACATATATTCATGTGTAATTCTGAAATGTGTCTACAAACTGTGTGTGAACAGAGCACTCAGCTGAATGTGACAAACATCATGTGGAAACTGGAGTCACATGATGGAGCTCCATTTGTCTGCTGGAGTCTGTGGAGGTCAACAAATATGGAGGAATGGGACAAGCGTAGAATCTCCTAGAAGACGTTTAGGTGGAAATATAAGAACGAATCTGCAGCTAAACGCTAAATAAAAGAGACAAAATGAGTAAAGCAGCTATAATAATAATAAAACAGAAGTCATCATTTATCTGCTGCCAAACTTTACTCAACAAATTAGAACATAAACACAAAGTAACAAATTCAAACTGTTCTCTTTAGGACTTGATGACAGTTTTTCTACCTGATTGTTGTTTATTTGATGAAGAAATGTGATTTGATGTCTCTGTGATTTAAATGTGTCTGGAATGACAAAAAGAAAAAAGAACTTGAACAAGTTTCTGTCCACAGTCACACTGACTAAAGCTGACACATTAAAGCTGCACTGTAAATGATTTTCGTTGTTTTTACAGTAAATTTACTGTTTTTACAGTAAATTTACTGTATTTGCAACAGTAGCTTACTGTAAATACAGTTTACAGTAAGTTACTGTAGATTTGATTGTTTTTACATCAATATTACTGTATTATCAACAGTAAAGTACTGTATAAACATTTACAGTACCTTACTGTTGATTTGCAATGCATTATGGGTATTTTTTGTGACTACTGTAAAAAATACAGTAATGAACCAACCGCCAAAAAAAAACGGTGTTCCTCCATCTTGACACTAGAGGCCGACAGGAATATTTCGTGCTCTTGGTTATTTTTATTCTTTTTTCTGCTTAATTTATACTTTATTTTTTATTTTTTTACTATTCAACTTCTATTTGAATCATATGGGAGGCAGTTGCTTTTTGTGAAGGAGATGTTCCTGTGTTATACACCTATGATGAGATGAGACACTTCTTCTTTATCTGGTAAGTGGTAAATTTTAATATTTAAATGAAACTCCTTTTCTAGTAGGCTAGCGTAGGGCTAATGATAGCTTTAAAAAAACTGCTGTGATTTTGACAGGCAGCTACATCAGTTTAGTTGCTGTTTCTCCTGAGTTAAAATTTGTTAAGTCATTATGGTTTCGCGGAATAAATGTTATAATCTGCAAGCTATAGCAAGACACAGATTACAAACAAACTCCTTGTTAGCATTGCTAATGCTTAGTGGTTCCAATGGACACACAAGTCTAACATCCGGAATGTTCACACAGCAGGCAAATGCGACCCAAATCTGATTTTTTTCCCCTCCATGTGACCTATAGCTACGTTCCCATGCCTTTTCAGTATGTTACCGAATCGGATACATATCTGATATTTTTTTCAAAGTGACTGTTTTGTTTAAACCTTTCCTCAACAGTCTAATTGTTTTTTCCCCTAGTTTTTAAATTACTGATCAATCTTAATTAAATGCCCACTATTTGTATATTCTATTTCCTCTTATTGTTCAGGTTTCCACCACCCAGGCAGATGCTGAGACACATATCTCCCTCCCCAACACACCAGGACTAATCCTGCTAGGTAAGATTGTTAGATTTTTAATGTACAAATCAGATGTTTAGTGCAATATTAAGCATAACCTACACATTTTTTGTAAACCGTAAAGTGTGATATTTAAATGTCTTTTTTAGGAGAATCACTTCTGACCACAAAGAAGTGGATGCTGGCCCTGGAGGGTAATGTAGTCATTGAGCCAGGTCCTCTTCAGGTGGACTTCACCCCGGCCATGGCTGTTCTTTTTGCATCTTTTTATGTTTTCAACATCGAGTACCAAGAGGATGCTGCCTCAACCTTAGAGTTCATTCAAAGGTCCGTAATGTTCATCAATTAAATAATAATGAATAATTATGCTTTGGAGTGCTACTGGACATTTAGCATCTTTACCAGCTGGTGAACTAAGTTGTTTACATTCTGGTTGTTCAATCCCATTGCATGAAGCATATATGTGGGAAAGTCTCAAAAGTCAAATATACAAGCGAACACATCTGTGCACTTGTGTGCTCACAAATCTTGCTGCCCACTCAAATGTTGATGTGCTTCATTGAATTTTGCTGCACATGCCCCCTTTATGCGATGGGATTCTCTTCATAAAAGATGACTGCTACTAACAGTTCACTTTCAAATGCTCAATTTGAAGACGTGCAAATGTATTTTAAATGGCATATAATTCACAATATTGCTGTCATTTTTGTGCAACGTCAAAGCTTTACAACAGATAAAATCCTACTCAATCATTATTTTAAGTTATTTCTACATTTATTTATATGCAAGTCATAAGTTGATTTATTATAGTTTCAGAAATTAACATTGCATTAATAAAAGTCAAATTTGCACATACAAAGACTTAAAGGCTTAACCTTTTTGAATTAATGCAAATTAAGCACCTGATAATAATTCTACATATTGTAATCTTGTTAGGTTAAGTGAGAAAATGTATTCATAGACAAGTAATCAATGATTCATTGATTGTGTCAAAGTTGTTTCATTCAAGTCCTTGGGCTCCAGGAAGAATAATCTCTGCCTTAGCAGAGAGTAATGGGGGACCCTAAATAAAAACTAAAAGTCAAAACCAATGTAACAGTTAACTTTTTTTGTTTAATTTTCATAGGTTTCTCGTCAGGATAAATCCTGAAAATTCAAAGTGTTCCTCCAAGTTCCAAGTAAGCAAGAAGACCGGAAAACTGGTTCAGAGGAAGTCTGTGGCCATGGATCCTCATGTTGCTGCCTTTGTCAAAGAATATGCAGACTATGATTGGCAAAATCATTAAGGTAAGTGTTTGGGTTTGTCATGTAAATAACAACTTTTTGTAATAATGTAGAAATTCTTGTAGGGGTTGTATTGTGCAAAATCAACATTTTTGATCTTTATATAATTGTCATTCCTTCATCAAAAACATCCCCAGAGTGTTGCTTTGACCCATTCATGCATGTTTGAGAAATTTGAATCTCCTGTGATAGCCAAGTGTAGCGTTCTTGATGTGTCGTAACCCCAGATTCCATGAGCATAGGTGCATTCTTTTAAGGCTATTGCTAGTGATTTTACCCCTTTGCACGCATGTGCAGCTGAAAACTGAAAACTTGTAGTCATTGCCCACCTGCTGTGTGGACCCCACCCCGGTCCATATAAATAGCGATGGGCCCAGGGTTTGACTCCCTGATAATAAGATTTTTCTTCAGCTATGGGAGTCAGTCAGGCCCGAATCTTAAAGAGCTGCACCCATACTCATAGAATCTGGGGTTACAGTACATAACTAACATTATATTTCATATAGGCTTCGCCCTTTAAGGCTATCGCTAGTGGGTTAATGGGCAAAGCAGGATGTAGTCTATTCCTCACTGTGTCCGTTCAGTACGACAGTTACACAACCATCTGCTTGTAATCCAAAAATGTTCAGGTCCCTTCTTCATTCATGCATAATTCTGCACAGTTGAATCTGTGAGTGTGTGACATGCTGAGTAACAGAGGGACAACATTCCGTGTAGATCAAATTGTCCACAATAATGAATAAACAGGATGGAGATTTTTCTCAAAAACATCAAAATTATCACTCTTACCAGAGGTCTTCATTCAACCTTTATTTATACAGGCTAGCCTCATTGAGCCACGGGGACTAATTTACAAGAGGGACCTGTCTCACTCACACCCAGGGTCAATTTAGAGTTACCAATCAGCCTAACATGCATGTTTTTGGACTGTCTGAGAGCAGAGTGTGTCAGGTATAAACTGGAGACATCACGCAGTAAAAATGGATGAATGAGCACTAGGGGTGTAAATTACCAGCTTTATCATGATACAGTATCGATTTGCTTGCATGCCGATACAATATTTCTTGATATCACAAAGTCTGTCACAATATGATTTTGTTTCTATTCGATTCACAAGTCTGTTATTGATATATTAGAATATCAAATGACCGTCTTATTTACATATAAACAAAACAATTAAAATATTATTTAACCATTTTATTTTTGTTATTACAGGCACCAGGCATTTAAATAAAATAAAAAATTAAAAAAACATTTTTCGTAGTTAATGAAAAAATAAAAATAAATTACCTGTTTAGTATAATCTCACATTTTTCATGTTTAAGTGCATTTTTTAATCAGTTAACTTAAAGTGCCCTGATGACTGGAAACCTGTCCAAATATTTTGGTCAATGTGAGTTTTTCCATATGTTTGTGCCTTTAACTTTTTATTCATATAAAAAATCATGCCTTTATTTTCCCAGGAGAATCACCAATACTGGTCTCACCAAGTCACTTCTCATCAACAGACTACATGGACAAACTCATCTTTCAACTCTACTTCTACTAAACAGTAGGACATTGTTCTAAAAGTAAAAAAATGCAGTTTTCTATGTTTTTTTATTGTTTATTCAGTAGTATATTGCAGAGTTGCATAGTTTTAAGATGTTATGTATTTATTGCTTTGTTAAATTGTTGATGTAGGTGTCACTTTTAATTGTAAAAAGATAAGAATCAACTTTTCAGATTTTTAAAAAATACTAAATAATGTTTTTATTTTGTCACTCCTTGTCATGAACTCTTTTAAAACTGATGTATTTTTATAAGTTGTTTTTGAGATATTACTTTTAAAAAGCTGAGTGCCATATGTTTTATTTTTTTATAATTCTAAGTTTTTATTTTTGTGGTATCTGACGTACTACTTCAATATCTAAAAAAGTTTAGTAGGTCCTCTGGATGGGTTCTTCTGTTTTAACTGTTCTCCAAGAGACTTTTTCAGTTGCAGGTATGCTCAGCCACCTAAGCATTGCTTCCATATGGTGGACAAACAGGTTCAACAATCAAAACTGGTCACATGCAAAAGAGGACCATCAGCTTAAAGACTAATTATTAGTTTAGTTTTACCGTAAAAGAAAATACAGTAATTACTGTATTTAGTTTTACAGTAGTTTTACCGTAAAATAAAATTATTCTACCGTGCATGTTAGGCTGATTGGTGACTCTAAATTGACCCTAGGTGTGAGTGTGAGAGTGGATGGTTGTTTGGTGTGAGTGAGACAGGTCCCTCTTGTAAATGAGTCCCCGTGACTCAACGAGGCTAGCCTGTATAAATAAAGGTTGAATGAATGAATGAATGGACACCGAAACCCTCCCTAGTTTACTGACAGGTGGTTTCTCTTCACAAAAATGGCTTCCTTACTCCTCTCTGAAGCCAATATTCCTCTCTATCAAGGATGAGAACATCTTCATACCTGAAGAGTGACCTCTGCCCTGTAGATGAGTGTAAACTGCAGAGTCCTGGCCTGGTTATACATCGGGGAAACAAAGCAACCACTTTTCAAAGGAATGGCCCAACACAGAAGAGCTACATCAGTGTTTTTCAACTCTCGTCCGCAAAGGCACACTGTCTGCATCTTTTCCCTGCATCAGCACACTTGATTTCAATTGATTACAGACTTTTGTTGAACTGCAAAATCTGAATTATTATTATTATTGATATTATTATTATTGACATTATTATTATTGATATGATGATGATGATGATGATGATGATGATGATGATGATGATGATGATGACGATGATGACGATGATGAAAAAAAAAGTCTGTCCCAAAATAATTGTCCACATTTTACAATGCTGTTATTGTGAGTATGACTTAGCCCTTTGTGAATATTAGTCGATAATTAGGGCACTAACAATAGATCATTTGGCTGATGGTCCTCTTTTGCATGTGAACAGACACTTTTTTTGAACCTGTTTGTCCACCATGTGGAGGACGAGCTTATAAGGATGAGCATACCTGCAATTCCTGAGACTGAAGATTTGTCTTGGAGGAGACACAAAACATTTCAATAAAGTAGAAATGGTTACTAAAAAATGTTTTTGTTTTTCTACATTGACAATTGAGATGCTCCAGGATACTCCCTCAATTGTTTATGTTGTGAATTAATGGGTTAATAGATTACTGAAATGCTTAAAATGGTTGTATTTGCTGTTAATTTTATATGCATGTTTTTGTGTTTTACTTCTAAAATTGTTTGTTAATTAAATGTTTGGTTGTGCAAGAAAATTCTCACTTGTTATTCTAATTTTTTAACATCTGCTTCATATTAACATTGCATTCACTAAGAAAAAACTTCTAAAAACAATTATACATGTATTGAAGTAAAATGTTGTTTTTATACCAAAAGATAGTACAGTGCAACGTTTACACATATTGAAAACAATATTACAGTACTGAAGTTATAGTTTTACAGCAGTTTCACTTTAAAAATGAAAAACAAAAAACAAAACGTTAATTACTGTAATTGGTTTTACAGTACTTTTATACTAAACAATGGTAAATACTGTAACTAGTTTACATTATTTTTACCGTAAAATTAAATACAGTAAGTACTGTATTTAGTTTTGCAGTAGTTTTACCGTAATATAAAATACAGTAACTACTGTATTTAATCTTACAGTAGTTTTACCGTAAAAGAAAATACAGTAATTACTGTATTTAGTTTTACAGTAGTTTTACCGTAAAATAAAATACAGTAACTACTGTATTTAATCTTACAGTAGTTTTACCGTAAAATAAAATACAGTAACTACTGTATTTATTTACAGTAGTTTTACTGTATATAAAATACAGTAAGTTACTGGATAAAAATTGCCAGTAAGTTACTGTAAATTTAACGATAAATCGTTTACAGTGTGGTCAAACTTTGCTCGGCGGCTCCTCTCATCACTCCGTCCTGGAGTTTATTGCTGAAGGCTGTTTTTGTCCAAGTGGACAAATGTCTGAGCCTGAAGACCAAGGAGACAGCAGCTGTTCAGATCCTGAAGAAGGATCCAGATGTTTCCAGGACTCTGATAAAGAGGTTGATCCCAGACGTGTGTTCATGAAGATTCAACACTTTTCTTTCTGCTCTGCTTGAAGATGCACCACAAGCTGCTCATCTTTCATTACATCATCTAGTTTGTGTCCTCGTCTTGTTTTCCAGATGTTCCTGATGAACATGATCAGTGTCCTGAACACAGAGCCTGTAACCTGGTCCAGTTCTAGGACTGGTTCCAGTACATGGGGCAGACCTGTGTCACCTTTGAGGTGCTGGACAGGACTCTCTCTGACCTGTTGCATGAGGCAAACTGGATGCTGCTGAACACAGATGTGATCTGCCCCACACACATCTGCACAGCAGCTGTTTCTTCTAATGCACAACTGATATCTATTGATCTATAGATCTGGATTAACTCCTCACAGCTGTGCTTTGACACACTATATTTTAAAATAACCCGTTTTGAAGAAGAAATATGAATGTTCATTTTATTTGTATATTTTATCTTAAAGCTGCAGTATGTAGCTTTTTTTATGAACATATTTCTTCACTCTGTCACTACCTCCTGACAGACTGATGTTAGCCAGGTAATCTCTGAAAAAAAAATAAAAAAAAATATTGTCCCCTTGCTTCTCCAGGTGGTAAATAAGCATTTCTAAAAAGAAAAGGTGACCCGCCATTTTCCAGCCAATAAAAACAGAGTTTGTAACCAGCCAATAAAAACAGAGCTTGAATTTGAATCAGCCAATAAAAACAGAGCTTGAATTTGAAATTCAACAGACCACAAGGGGGCAGAGCCACATATGGCTCTGAGGGGGAGGGATCAGAATGCTTTGCCTGTTGAAAATATTTCTAACTGTTGCAGTTCTACAGAAACTGCATACTGAACCTTATCTTAACAGTTTCTGACACCTGAGAAGATAAAGAAAAAATACCACTGTTGAAATGCAAAGAGTGAACTTTATTATTCTAGAATGTGTCTAAAGAAAGTGTCTTTCAGAAGATTTGACTGAGAAACTTTCTATTAAAAATCAATTTGATTGAACCCTGAGTTTCAGTGATTTGAAGAGTTTAAATCACACTTCTTTGATTAAATACTAATCCTTCTTAAACTACATCAGATGGGTCTAAATTCTTTGAAATATTGACAAGTTGCCATGGGAACACAGAAACTGAAGGATGTAGAGCTGAAGATGTAGTGCTGGAGAAGCTCAGTTCGAGCTCTTATTTTGAAGAGCAGCAGCTAACGGAAGTGATGTTCTCCCAGCACCGGAAGTTGCTCAGTTGTGACGTCAGTGTTTGTTGTTCTGCTCCGTAGCTACGAGCTGAAGGCCTTTTCTCTCGACTGCTGCTCAAATGAGTTGAAGTGAACGTTCAATTGAGCTGTAACATCTGTAAATGTTGCTGACCGGAAGTGAACAGATGTGGAGACAGCGGCTCAAACAGCTGGAAGCAGAGGAAGAAGAAAAGTCTGAGGATTTTGGAAGTAGAGCTGCAGCTCAGGAACAAACGGAGCAAGACACATGTTAGATGCTGTTTTCAGTCCCAACCATCAACTGCATCTTTTAGGTTTGTGTCTTTATTCTTTCTCTCCAGTGACTTTGTTACAAGTTAGTAGCAGTTTTCTGGAAGATAAAGGAGTTACTTCTTACTCTCTGTGCTGATCCGAAACAAACAAAGAGTGAACGACTCAAGTGAACCGAGTTACTTTAGTGACTCATTAGACTGACTCAGATCCATAAAGTGAACCGGGTTACTTTAGTGACTCATTAGACTGACTCAGATCCATAAAGTGAACCGGGTTACTTTAGTGACTCATTAGACTGACCAGATCCATAAAGTGAACCAGGTTACTTTAGTGACTCATTAGACTGACCCAGATCCATAAAGTGAACCAGGTTACTTTAGTGACTCATTAGACTGACCAAGACCCATAAAGTGAACTAGGTTTACTTTAGTGACTCATTAGACTGACCCAGATCCAGTGGCGGATCTACCATTAAGGCGAATGAGGCCGCTGCCTGGGGCCGCCAATGAGCATGGGCCGCCAATAAGCAGAGGCCCCAGCCGTCACCTACATCCCTAACATTGCTCCTGCTTGTTAATGTACGTTTAACATAAAAATAATTATAGTTACGATGAAAACTATCTTTAAAAACGCAACAGAAAAAACGGTTGAGTTCTGTACCCCCCTACTAAAATGGACTATTCCGTCATGCGTCATGACGTCACCCACTAATCCAGGAAGTGCTGTATGCTCGCCTGCTGTTTGAGTGAGAAGGAAGCGGGAGACAGGAGACAGAAAAGCGGAGCTGAAAAACGTAAAAAGCGTCAAAAAACAATAACGTATGTTTCTTCACTACCGAAAGTGACAACCTTTTTTAATGGGTCGAATTCTAAAACTTCATCAACTGCTAATGACGGTCACGAGCGGCAGCGGCCCATTTAAAAGTGTGGCGGAACCGCCGCCGGTGTTCTGTGAAGATTGCATGGGACACCGGACATCAGGATCCAGGAGGAAGTCAATGGCGCCGAGGCAGTGACTCAAGATGAAGATAAAGACGAGGATTCACAGCAAGATAAATAAATGTATAAATAAATGTCACATTTTTGTCATCTGTGTATGTTTCCCATACTTGACAGACGAAATTGGCCTCTGCATTTAACCCAACCACCACCAGGTGGTGCAGTGAGCAGCTGTAGTCAGCGCTCGGGGAGCTGGGGAAAATAGGTGTGCACTCATAGACACCCCAAGTTGTGCCGTGGCCGGGGTTCGAACCTGGGTCCTTCGGATCCCAAGTCTGATTCCCTAGCCACTACACCATCTTGGCCCCCAAGATGATGAGGTACGAGTTTTAGAAATTATTTTGTAGGTTGGGTAAAAGAAATCCTAACAGTAATCAGCTGAGACAACCACTATTTTCACGTTTTCTTTCTGTATCAAAATATTAAAAGATATTCGACCTAAATCTTCTGACTTAAATAGGAGAGAGGGGATTATATATTTTACCTACTTTAGCTCTCTGCCCTGCTTGCTTAGTATACAGTATTATTAAATTATTCGGACTTTACATTGAATAGAATAGATCTAAAATATTCCACAGTTATCTATAAAAAAAAATTCTCAACCATTTTACAAAATATTTGACTGTTAAAACTTCATCAGACTATCATTGTTTTGTTATTTGGTCCATAGTCCCTCCATTAAATACATTATAAAGCACAACTTATAGCTTTCAGAGTAATGCAAAAATGTGTTTTTTAATAATGACAGGTTTGCTTTGGACAGAAATGCCACTGTTAGTTTAAAACAACAGAATCAAAAGGCTAGGATTGCTAAATTAAAATGTTATCTAAAATGTAAAAATTGATATAAATGAAAAGTGACATTCCCTGATGCATGCTCAATAATCCAGGTGGAAAAATCTGTGACATTATTTGAGTCATTTAGTTTACAGTACGTCTTACAGTCTGTGTAAGTTTTAAGGTTTAAAAAGAAGTCAAAACTTTCAGTCTTAATTATGGAAACTTGGATAAATGAGAGCCTTCACATGTGTTAAATGTAATAATGTCTTATTTTTTCTTTTATTTCCTCCAACACTAACATTTGTTGTTTTTTTCAGATGCAGTCTTTAAACATGCATCATTAAAGACCAGAAACAAGACAGAAGACAACTTTCATAGAAGTCCAGCTGAATAATCAAGGTAATTCATGATCACTTAATGCTGTAAAAAGTGTCTCATGCCTGGACATCTTGCTGTTCATATCGAGCCAGTGTGTGAATTCATCTCAAAGTACCACATCTCAACTACACACACTCACTTTTTCACATTGATCTAACAACTGTTCCCTGTTACAGAATATGTAATATAACGTTAAAAGAATTAAAGTTGTGAAAATCTTATAATTTAGGAAAATATATTTCTACTGTATTGCTCACATCTACCCTCTCTATTTGTTTGTGTTTATTTAGTGTTGTTGAATTTTGGTGTAAGACTTGATTTAGAGCCTTTTATTGCAATAATAAAACATCCATCCATCCATTTTCTTCCTCTTATCCGGGGTCGGGTCGCCACCTCAACTGGCTCCTCTCGATGTGGAGAAGCAGCGGCTCTACTCCGAGTCCCTCCCGGATGACTGAGCTTCTCACCCTATCTCTAAGGGAGAGTCCAGACACCCTGCGGAGAAAACTCATTTCAGCCGCTTGTATCCGAGATCTTGTTCTTTCGGTCATAACCCAAAGCTCATGACCATAGATGAGGGTGGGAACGTAGATCGATCGGTAAATTGAGAGCTTTGCCTTTCGACTCAGCTCCCTCTTCACCACGACAGACCGGTACAGCACCCGCTTCACTGCGGATGCTGCACCTATCTGCCTATCGATCTCACGCTCCAGTTTTCCCTCATTCGTGAACAAGACCCCGAGATAATAATAAAACATGTTTTGCAAAAAGACTTTAAAGGATAGTTGTACCTTATTAAAGTAGAGAAAAAAAACAGTTGTTTTTATTGTCTAGTTCCCAGTATTAGACTATGAACATGAAAATCTTTGACCTTCAGGGCAGGGCCTAATGGTACATTTAGGCTGACTTGGGGGAGGGCCCCTTTACAAAGGTTTGCCTGGGGCCCCAAAATGTCTAAGTCCGCCACTGCCCAGATCCATAAAGTGAACCGAGTTACTTTAGTGACTCATTAGACTGACCCAGATCCATAAAGTGAACCAGGTTACTTTAGTGACTCATTAGACTGACCCAGATCCATAAAGTGAACCAGGTTACTTTAGTGACTCATTAGACTGACCCAGATCCATAAAGTGAACCAGGTTACTTTAGTGACTCATTAGACTGACCCAGATCCATAAAGTGAACCAGGTTACTTTAGTGACTCATTAGACTGACCCAGATCCATAAAGTGAACTAGGTTACTTTAGTGACTCATTAGACTGACCCAGATCCATAAAGTGAACCAGGTTACTTTAGTGACTCATTAGACTGACCCAGATCCATAAAGTGAACCAGGTTACTTTAGTGACTCATTAGACTGACCCAGATCCATAAAGTGAACCAGGTTACTTTAGTGACTCATTAGACTGACCCAGATCCATAAAGTGAACTGGTTACTTTAGTGACTCATTAGACTGACCCAGATCCATAAAGTGAACCGGGTTACTTTAGTGACTCATTAGACTGACCCAGATCCATAAAGTGAACCGGGTTACTTTAGTGACTCATTAGACTGACCCAGATCCATAAAGTGAACCGAGTTACTTTAGTGACTCATTAGACTGACCCAGATCCATAAAGTGAACCGAGTTACTTTAGTGACTCATTAGACTGACCCAGATCCATAAAGTGAACCGAGTTACTTTAGTGACTCATTAGACTGACCCAGATCCATAAAGTGAACCGAGTTACTTTAGTGACTCATTAGACTGACCCAGATCCATAAAGTGAACTGAGTTACTTTAGTGACTCATTAGACTGACCCAGATCCATAAAGTGAACCGGGTTACTTTAGTGACTCATTAGACTGACCCAGATCCATAAAGTGAACCGAGTTACTTTAGTGACTCATTAGACTGACCCAGATCCATAAAGTGAACCGAGTTACTTTAGTGACTCATTAGACTGACCCAGATCCATAAAGTGAACCGGTTACTTTAGTGACTCATTAGACTGACCCAGATCCATAAAGTGAACCGGTTACTTTAGTGACTCATTAGACTGACCCAGATCCATAAAGTGAACCGGGTTACTTTAGTGACTCATTAGACTGACCCAGATCCATAAAGTGAACCGGGTTACTTTAGTGACTCATTAGACTGACCCAGATCCATAAAGTGAACCAGGTTACTTTAGTGACTCATTAGACTGACCCAGATCCATAAAGTGAACCAGGTTACTTTAGTGACTCATTAGACTGACCAGATCCATAAAGTGAACCGGGTTACTTTAGTGACTCATTAGACTGACTCAGATCCATAAAGTGAACCAGGTTACTTTAGTGACTCATTAGACTGACCCAGACCCATAAAGTGAACCGGGTTACTTTAGTGACACATTAGACTGACTCAGATCCAGAAAGTGAACTGGATTTATTGAAATCCTAAATGACTCCAATGCTGTGAGCGCCAAATGAAGCTGCACGTGGGGCAGTGAGTGAGTTTGTTACAAGTTAGTAGCAGTTTTCTGGAAGATAAAGGAGTTAATATTTCGTTTCTTTAGATTCTTCTTCAGCTAAACTGCAGTCACAGTGTCGCGTTAGCTTCAGGTTATTTTTCTGCTACTACAGTATTTGTCTAAATAACTCATAAACCACACCGCAGATTTTCTTGAAACCTACAGAACGTAATTACTTGGTGGTCATTTACAAACTGTGACCTGTATGAGACATTTGAGCTAAAATTCGATTTATTCATAATTAGGGGTGTAATGATACACAAAACTCTCGAGACGAGGCGAGACAAATTACAGAGTTCGCGAGAACGAGACGAGATTTTAACATTAGTTCAAGAAAACTTCAAAGATCGGTTTTATGCCGCAAAAAGGCTTTTATTCTGTTTTAACATGTATTACAAACTCAACTGATGTCTTCATTTTACTGATTGAATCTCCTTAGACCTTAGAACGTTCAACTTTGTTAAAAAAATAGATATTCACGCAGGACTTTCCAAAAATTGAACATAAATATCCGCATCAGCGCTGAATCTGCAGCCGTCACTCACCAGTGTTGCCAGATTGGGCGGTTCACCGCGATTTTCCTTCTGCCTTTTGCGGGTAAAGAGTGCTTTGGGTGGGTGGGACTCTATCTGGCAACACCGGTCACACCGGTGTTTACACGCGTGTCTTTACATTCGGGGCAGCGTCGGCAGCGCCGGGACCCTCCATCAATGTAGAGGCGTCTCGTCTGCGGCACCGGGACCCTCCATCAGTAGTTGGGGCGTCTTCTATAGCAACTTCATCCGGCGAAGCCATGCTGTCCGTGACGCTGACTTGCTAGGGGCTCTGCTAGCGCTAGCATTAGCATCTCGCGAGACAACGTTACCTCTCAACGAAAGATATCGCGGGAGTTTAATATCGCGAGATCTCGTACAACGAGATCTCGTTACATGCCTATTCATAATTTATTTTCGTAGTGCATGTGACCGTTTGGAAGACGTCGAAGTAGGGCTGTGCGATATGACGATATATATCGTGGGGACGATAGAAACGTGTCTATCGTGCTACTTTCCTTCTATCGTCTCTATCGTGATAAATAAGAATAAAAAAATAACTGTCGCAAATAAGCTTCATATTGTGGTTTTGCGAGATGACGGCGCGGCTTTATGTTTGCGATACATGCTTTACGTGGTTAAACTCGAGAGCAACAGAACCGCAGGCGCATGAAGCCGGTGTCTCAACCATAGATCTCAACAAGGAGAAACAACTGCACAGGCAGCCCAAGAAGAATAACTTTTACCAAAAAGAGGGGAAGCTCACCTTGTTAGCTTCCATTATTTCGCTCCGCTGAAACTCGGAGACAAAATGGGTCCAGAGGACACGAACCCAGAGTCCGAACTCGGGTCCAGTTAACCAATACAAAACAGACCAGACAGAGACACAACAGAACCGCAATCAAATGCAACGTTTTCTCTTTTCTGTTTCTTGCTTTGTTTACTCAAACTTCAGAGCGGATTTCTTCTTCGTGAGTTTCATTAGCAGCTGTTGTTTTACCGCCACCTGCAGGAAAAATTTGGACCAAAGTAGAAAAGGAGTTGTTTGTTTGTTTGTTTATTCATTTTATAATATGAAATACAACAATTAACGTATTCATAATAGAAAAAAATAATAAAATGAAAGGTAGCAGATGAAGAATAAATCTTATTAAATCTGCTCCTTATTCATCTAATAACAGTTCAAACAATATTTTCTATAATAACAAAATAAGTAAATAACTCAGTCAATTTTCAATTCACATATATCACACATTAAATTAGATTCATTTATATTTTTTTAGCAATTCATTTTTTACCAGTTTCTTAAATACAAGGAATGATTTGGCTTCCTTAACATTTGTCATTTGGCATTAAGTCATTCCATAATCGTACTCCTT
>JBBPBX010010112.1:13306-37913 GCA_038048925.1 Garcialebias charrua | reverse complement strand
CCTGCTGTGCCCTTCATAATCTGTGTGAGACTCATGGAGAGGCATATGATACTTCACTGGATGAACCGCCTGCAGTAGCAGCAGCACAGCCTCCACCTGCAGCTGTGCAACAGGAGGTTCCACAAATTGATGTTAGATATGCTCTAATGGAATACCTCCAGAGCATACAATTGCAAGCATAATTAAAGTTATGACAAGTTTGCATATTTTTCCTTTCTGAAACACATGTTTTCATAATAAAGAATTGTTTGCATATTTTTCCTTCCTGAAACACATGTTTTCATAATAAAGAATTTTAGAAAGGTTAAATTTTGGTCCAATTATACTTTTTTTGTAAATGCACAAGGTCATTTATATTTCTAAATGCTGTACATCACAAGGTCCAGTACTGACAATTTTGTAATCTGCTAAGCGTTAGCAGTTAATCTGATTTTAATTTAACCTGAAATAATGGTTAGTCTGCCATAATATTTAACTAAAAATGCTTTATTATGGCTAATAAAAAGTGAATTGAAGCTTTATAATTTAATTAAATAGGACGTCAAACAGTAAATGCTTAATTCTTTTCCTGTACGCTGCTCTTTCCGTACCTCGTGATGCTGCTGCCCCACGACCCCACCTCAGCACAACAGGAAGTTGGATGGATGGATGGATGAAAACAGACACAGCATGTGTTCATGGTTCAGTGTAAAATCTGCCTGTTTGTTACAGGGTGGATGTTAACATTGCTGCTGGTTAAAGTGCACCATGGTGTTCTACAAAACATACAGCTGTCTGACTTGATAATCGAACCCAAGATTAATATTTGAGTATACTGTATTATGTATTGCACCTAGTCTTGTAAATAACACTGTAAAATATGTTGAGCTAATGGAGCAATGAATGAAACAACTTTTAGGAAAGTAACCACTTTATTTTGAAAACTGCAATTTCTACATTTGTACAGGAATTACACTGTATTTCAATAGCATAGAAAGATTAAAACCGTAATACTGTACTGAGTATTTCCATAGTATTCTTAAAGTATGAGAAGTGACACGAACACTTCAACAGTAAACATTTTCAAAACATCTGCATACATGTAACCACAAACATGTTGCACTTTCCTGAGATTTTGCATTGTAGTATAAAAGTTTAAAAAGTATATCTATAAAATAAAATGAAGTTTACGCCATAGACATTTGTAAAAGAGTGGTAAAGCAGCATATGAATTTATAGTACACATTATATGTATGAGGTAGTGTATGAGTTAGGTAACGTTAGTGTATGAGGTAGGTAACGTTTGTATACAGGTAAAGTGGCAATTACATAAATGTATTTTAATAGGAAAGACAAAAAGAAACCTAAAATACAGGATCTAAATACTGAGTGGCAATATAGATCTATTTCTATTTATCACTATAAACTACTGAGTGTCTATATTGACCTATTTCTATTTTTCACTATAATCTAGTGACTGTCTATATTGACCTATTTCTATTCATCACTATAAACTAGTGACTGTCTATATCTATCTATTTCTGTTTTTCACAGTAACAGTATCTGTGTATTGACAACTTAAACATTTCTGTGTGTTAATGCACGGGCTATTTCACCCAGCACTCCAAGCAAGGCCTGATCGAATGCAGCACCATGTTCTATCTGGTGTCTGACGAGGTTTTCTTCCACATCAACCGCCCGTGTGAGAACAGATGTCTGTTGTGCAATCTGTTGTGCTATTGCTGAAACCTCTCCTGCTCGCAGTGATGCCTCTTCTGCTCGCAGTGATGCTTGCAGTGATGCCTCTTCTCTGCGAGCTGATGCATCCAATTCCTCTGCATGACGCGATTGCTCCAGAAGACGACTCAGGTGTTCCTCTCGTTGAACACGGTCCAGTTTTTGTTGCTCCACCAGTAATGTCGTGTGACCTTCATCTTTCCTCTTTTTTTTCATTCAACCTTTATTTAGTCAGGTAAATCTTTTGAACCTCATGGGCTCATTTACGAAAGCGACCTGCTAAAACTAAAGAACAATGAACAGCAGTGATAGAATTTCATTAAACAATAAACAAACAAACAATAAACAATAGAAAACAAAAAGAGAGAAAAAAACAAAAGATTTTTTTTTCTTTTTTTTAACAAAGTATCAAAAAACTAGCAAAACATTATAAGGTAGACGTATAAAATCAAAGACAGGAACAAATCTGCATTGGTTTTTGCCAGGATTCCAACAGATTCTGAAAACCATTTAGAGAAGTCAAGGTCGAGAGCTTCAGATCTTTTTGTAAGATATTCCATGAAGCAGGAGCAGAATAGGAGAAGGCCCTTTTTCCAAGTTCAGTCCTCACTGACGGAACACTGCAGGTAATCATTTCTCTTGCCTATAAATGAAGACATGGCATGTGGTTACAGCAGTATACTTCATTTCTGTAAATGCCTCTAATAAAGGTGGTGCGAATGAAGAAAGTTTGTTTTGGATATTAGCCACAATTTGTCAATTTGCAGAACGTGCACTTTAAACGTCTGTGTGTGCAGGTGGGTGAAAAACCCAGATACCTGTACACTGAACACATCAGTAGAAAATTATGTGATTTTTAAGTTATGTGATTTTGAAGTGATTACACTGGTTAGATATTTGTAAGGCTGCAGCCAACCCACATTCGTGTTATGGATTGATATACTGTTTGTTGGATGGCTATTAGGTAATGCTTTGCATAATATTATCATTAAATGTTTTGTAGTTCATGTATGACTTGGTTTATATCATATGTACTACTACTGTGTAAATGTTACATGTAATTGTTGTTTTATGTAACTGGGGAAATGTGCTTTTCATACAACAACATATGATGAGTGTGACACTTGAAATATGTAGGATTCAGTATTATTTCTGTATTAATGAATTCATCGTATTTTTTAGTTAAGATTATAATGACAGCATGTACTTAAGGTCATACACTGAGGTGGAAGGCGATTGATACATTATTTCTTACCAAGTATTGATCTCTGACGTTCTGTCCTGTTCTGTTCTGGTCTGGTCTGTGAGCAGCTGGGCCCAGATGAACTGTTCTCCTGTGGTGGAGTTGATGCTTCAGGTGATGGAGCAGGGGCATTCTGTGAAGGCGAGGGGTTTGGAGGTTCCACTGTGGACTCTGTACCGTCACATGCTAAAATATGTTCCGGAAAAAATACAGTTTAGAACAGACTACAGTTAGCATGTGCGCTAGTTAGCATAGCATCGTTAGCATCGTTCTCAGCCTCTTTTTTAAGATATGTTCACAACCGATCGGATCTTTAACTTACAATGTGTTAAACGTTATAAAACACTCACCATCTTCTATCACTGATTCCTCATGGAAACTATTAGCTGCTGTGTCCAAGCAAGTTTCGCGCCCGTTATTAGATGGGCGATTACCATATATCGCGTCCATCTGGTCAAACCACTTCCAGGTCTTTCGGCCTGCTCCGCTCTTGCCATTGTCGTCTTTATTTTTCTTGTATTCAGCTCGAAGTTTCTTAAGCTTCTCCCTGCACTGTTTTGCGGTTCGCTGAAAGCCATGCTTAGCCATGAGCTCCGAGACTTCTTTGAAAACAGTCTCATTTCGGACCATTCCATCCAGCTCGCGTTGGATCCTCTCCTCAGAAACAAAGCACAAAAACGCCTGGACCTCTGCGTTTGACCACTGATTAGACATGATCGTCTTTTTTAATCTAGATACAACGGAACGGACAAGAGCGCGGTTGTTTACAAAACACCAAACACAGTCCTCTGCGCAGCCTCCTCTGCGCAGCGTCGTCACCACAGACTCCACCCCGGACACTCCTTCTCCACTGACCAATCAGTGACCGAAAATGTTTCTGACGCGACAGGCCAGCTCACTTGAGCACGGGTAGGTACACCTATGAAATGAGCCCGGAAATTTGGAGCAGCGCGGCACGGACAATCCGGTGGGAATGCCGTGAAGTGGGTCTCTGCCACGCACATATGACGTCATAACCGACCCGAGCCGCCCGGTGGAAAAGGGCCATAAGTCCTCACAGAGCTGCTGCACTTCCTGAAGTGAAAAGTCTCCAAAAACCAGCAGGAGCTGAAAAAAAATTATAACCTGCTGTTTACTGGAAATAACTTTGGCTTCTCTGAAGACAAACCGCTAAAATATAAAGTTTTAAATGGCTAAATTGGACGGATCGCGTTTGTATCTTGACATTGTAAACAAGGAGCGCAGTTGACGCGAGTCTGGGAGTGACGTCATAATCGCGCGACGGGAAACCCCGTATTTATCGTGTGAAAAAAAAGGCGCTAATTTTAAACTGTTTTTGAGAGGAATTTTCATTCATTTCACATTGTTTTAGCAAAAACGATCAGAGGTCAATCTTAATATATATATATGTTGTGCCATTTTATGGAAAGTTAAAAGATGATGTCAGGGGAGCTTTAAGGCTGGTTTATACTTCTTGTTGCACGTCTTTTACCCCCCGTTGAGTGAAAAAGGTTGCGCAACTTCCGTCTGCACTCCCGCTGTGATCCCCGGTGACAGCCGTCTTGTACATGGCCCCCTGTCAGAACTCTCGAACGCAGCTCGGAGCGTGTGATTGGTTCAAAGTTTGTGGACGTTTTTTGTTTGCGCCTTTCAGCGCGAGCTGAATTTCATTAAAATATAGCTACAGAAACGGCAAAAAAAATTGTGTTAGCTAAATATATATATTAGTGCTTCTGAGTTAAATTTTTGTTAACTGATTACAAAACTCTCGGTCATGTGCTCATTCAGTTTGCACTACTTCTCATATTTGCACTAATGTTTGTACTACATTACTGCCTATAGTCATACTACTGTTTACATTCACTGTTTACATTTATTAATACTGTTTACATTTATTATTACATTTATTACTACTGCTTTACATTTATTACTACTGTTTACATTTACACTACTTTTATCTACACTACTGCAGATACATATACAGCATTCTCTGACTAGCCTTATCTAAGGATGCCAAATGTGCCTTATGTGCCTTACTTCATATGCCACTTTGCCTCTATACCAACATCAACTACCTCATACATATACTGTGTACATTAACTTATATGCTGCTGTGCCACTCTTTGCAAATGTCAATGCTAGAAACTTCAGTTTATTTTATAGATATACTTTTTATACTTTTTATACTACTATGCAAAAACTCAGGACAGTATTACACTTTTATTATTTCATTTTATGCTTATGTTCATTGGGTGTTTGGTGTTTTAGGGGTGTTTGGTGTTTCAGTGTTGGTGTAAATTTTCATACTTTTATACTATTATGAAAAAACTCAGGACAGTGTTACACTTTTACTATTTTATGCTTATGTTTATTAAATGTTTTAGTGTTTAGTGTTTAGATGGTTACTGTTGCACCGAGGGACTGAGAGAAACGCAATTTCGGTCCTGTGTATGTCCTGTACATATTGCAGTTCTGACAATAAAGTTGACTTTGACTTTGACTTTGACAAATCAGCTTATTTCAGAATGCAAAAACACGAAGCGCAAACCCATCAGAGCATTTCCGCCTTTCAGCGCGAGCTGAATTTCATGCAGGGGAGGGCTATGCAGTGCGAAAACGGCTTTCCAAAAGTCTGTTTTTGTTTTTGCTTTGACATGGATAGTTTTCAAGAGAAACTCGTCTGTGCGCGCGTACACGCAAACCGTGCGTCTCTGCACTTTGCGCATGTAAAGTTGACAAAACAAAGAGGATCGTGCATGCGCGCAGCTTTTAAAACCAAGAAAACTCTGCTGATATGCGTAAAAATGCGTGTTTAAAGCGAGCGGAGACACCCCCCCCCGAGGAGAGAAACTCGCCGACGTATGCAGTGGGAGTGCGCGTAACGTATGCAGTGGGAGAGAGGAGGGAGAGATTATCCCCACGTCTTTTAGAAGTACCGTATTTTCCGGTGTATAGGTCGCACCTTTTTATGTTTTTTCGAGGCCTGCGACCTATACTCAGGTGCAACCTATATATGGCTTGTTATCACTTTCGGTGAAACAAATTTTAAAATCCAGCTCATTTCACAATTACGTTCATTTATTAAGGAAAAGTTCAGCTCAGACATATATTTGCTATAATTTTTATCTAACAAATAATTGTTTTTAAGTGTTAATCTTCTTAAAATCCTTGCTGTGCGCTCCTGTGGCAGACATTTGCAGCAGAGCTAAACGTAGGTGCGACCTATACACCGGTGCGACCTATCTAGGGTTTTTTCCAATCTATTGGTGATAATTGGACAATGCGACCTATACACAGGTGCGACCTATACACCAGAAAATACTGTATATATAATCAATGCGGTTGGTGACACACACGCAATTACGTCATCGCTGGGTTCACTCAACGGGGGGTAAAAGATGTGCAACAAGAAATATAAACCAGGCTTTAAACGTCACTGCACCTCAAACAGGAATGCCACGGTCAAGGAAATAACAGAATGGGCTCAGGAATACTTCCAGAAAGCATTGTCAGTGAACACAATCCACCGTGCCATCTGCCGTTACCAGCTGAAACTCTACAGGAAGCCATTTCCAAGCAAGCTCCACAAGCTCAGACATTTGCACTGGGCCAGGAGTAATTTAAAATGGAGTGTGGCAAAATGGAAGACTGTTCTGTGGTCAGATGAGTCACAATTTGAAGTTCTTTATGGAACACTGGGACACCATGTCAGACCAGAGAGGACAAGGATAGCCCAAGTTGTTATCAATGCTCCGTTCAGAAGCCTGCATCACTGATGGTATGGGGTTGCATGAGCGCTTGTGGCATGGGCAGCTTGCATGTCTGGAAAGGCACCATTAATGCAGAGAACTATGTTCAGGTTCTAGAACAACATATGCTCCCATCTAGACATCATCTCTTTCAGGGAAGACCCTGCATTTTTCAACAAGATAATGCCAGACCACATTCTGCAGCAATCACAACATCATGGCTACGTAGGAGAAGGATCCGGGTACTGAAATGTCCAGCCTGCAGTCCAGATCTTTCACCTATAGAGAACATTTGGCGCATCATAAAGAGGAAGGTGCGACAAAGAAGGCCCAAGACGATTGAACAGTTAGAGGCCTGTATTAGACATGAATGGGAGAGCATTCCTATTTCTAAACTTGAGAAACTGGTCTCCTCTGTCCCCAGACGTATGTTGAGTGTTGTAAGAAGGGGGGATGACACACAATGGTAAAAATTGACTTGACCCAACGCCATGAAATTTTGAAACATGTTTTCCCTTAAAATTATACATTCTCTCAGTTTAAACTTTTGATCTGTTATTTGTGTTCTGTTCTGAATAAAATATTAGATGTGTAGAAGTGAGCTTATGTTTGTATACTGTAAAGTAAGTTTGATCATGCATTTATTTATATCAGGTGTATCCATTTGTATATAACTATCATTAATATAACATGGTTCATCTTCGCTTTGTTTGAGGCATCGATGTGAAGAGAGAATGGGAGTGGGATGCTTCCACTTTTCAATTTTTGGACTACTTTTTCTTTTACATTCTGTTATCATTATTATAGTGAAACAAGTTCATAATTTAAATAGAATCAAGCTCATTTTTTTGTACTGGCCCTAATATTGCACCATAGCATATATATAGCATTTCACCATATAAATGTACCTTAATTGTTTCAATGTTAATAGGAGCTAGTTACTTGCAAGAGGCATTGTTTTCATCCTCCAGATCAATACAGTGTTAAGAATAGTATAACACCATCAGTGACATTTAGTATATAAAATTATTAATGTTTGATCATTTTTTATGAACAAATTCAAATAAATGTAGCCATCAGAGTCCAAAACAATAACCTGGAGACTAGCACTAGCATGCTAACTCTACAAACAAACAAAGAAAAAAACAAACTCATCAGTTCCCACTTTCAATCAGCTGAAGGTTTTTTTCACATACATCTAAAAGTTGAGAGGCATATCAGTCAGGAATGGTAATATAATAATATAAGCATTAGATAAAGGCTAGCATTAGCATGCTAGCTCTAGAAACAAACTCACCAGTTCCCACTTTTAGAATAAACAGTCAGCTGAGTGCTTTTTCACAAACAAGAGACTTCTAAAAGTAGAGAGGCATATCGGTTAGAAATGGCAAATGGGCATTAGATAAAGGGCTTTTCAATGATTTAAAACTTACCTGCAGCCAGCCTGCTTGAGTCACTGCACAGCTCATTTCCCAGACAAAAAAAAAAAGACCGGAAGCACATGATCGGTAGGTACAGCTCTAGCCTGGTTAAAACCAGACCCTTGTCCTTCACTTCGCTTTGTACTAGGGTCTGGCATTTCTCCCATAGACAACGATTTCTCCGGTCGTTTTTTGACCGGACCAATCAGAGAACAGAAGGCGGAGTTTTGAACAACGTCGACTGACATCGTCAGTTAAAATGGCTGCCGCCACGAAGGAATTTTCATGAAAACAAGGTAAAAAACTATTATTTCTTTGCTGAGAAAAAATATATTTCTTAGCTGACGTTATATCAGAAGTGTTCCTGAGCTTAACAGTTCCTAAATCAATTCACGAAATGGTCAAATCTGCTGGATTTAAGTTGTTTCGGTTTGACATTTTCCAAACAGCCTTGGGTGCGCTACGAAAATAAATGATAAAAAATCGAATTTTATCTCAAATGTTTCATCTAGGCCAACAGTCAGTAAATTAGAGCCATATAATTACACACTGGTAGCAGAAAAAATATCCACCGAGTGGTTTCTGAGCTATTTATCTGATAGCCTGGACCTCGCCAGGCTAAACTAACAAAACTCCGCCTTCTGTTCTCTGATTGGTCCGGTCAAAAATCGACCGGAGAAATCGTTGTCTATGGGAGAAATGCCAGACCCTAGTACAGAAGCGAAGTGAAGGACAAGGGTCTGGTTTTAACCAGGTTAGTACAGCTCATGTTGGACGTGAATGTGGGCGCCCTAGCGCCCCCTACTGGCCGGCCGCCCCTGGTAATATGTTGGTATTAATGTATATGCAGACAGAAGATGGTGATTGTAGCGTAAAATTGTGTGTGTATGTGTGTGTGTGTGTGTGTTTGTTTGTGTGTGTTAGGTTTTTTTTCATTCATTCAACCTTTATTTAGTCAGGTAAATCTTTTGAACCTCATGGGCTCATTTACGAAAGCGACCTGCTAAAACTAAAGAACAATGAACAGCAGTGGTAGAATTTCCTTAAACAATAAACAATAAACAAACAAACAATAAACAATAGAAAACAAAAGAGAGAAAAAAACAAAAGAAAGTTTTTTTTTTTTAACAAAGTATCAAAAAACTAGCAAAACATTATAAGGTAGACGTATAAAATCAAAGACAGGAACAAATCTGCATTGGTTTTTGCCAGGATTCCAACAGATTCTGAAAACCATTTAGAGAAGTCAAGGTCGAGAGCTTCAGATCTTTTTGTAAGATATTCCATGAAGCAGGAGCGGAGTAGGAGAAGGCCCTTTTTCCAAGTTCAGTCCTCACTGACGGAACACTGCAGGTAATCATGTCCTGAGAGCGCACACTGTAGCTGCACTCACGTAAAGACATGTAGGAGGAGATGTATGAGGGCAGCAGACCAAGAAGTGATTTAAAGATGAAAATGTACCAGTGGAAGAGTCTGCGTGAGGTTAATGATGTCCAGTTAACCAGTGAATACAGGGTGCAGTGGTGGGTACGATAATCACAACCAGTTATGAATCTTAGTGCACCATGATAGACAACATCCAACATCCGCAGGGTGCTTGTAGGAGCATTCATGTAGAGAATGTCACCGTAATCAATGGAGGGAAGGAAAGTCACAGACACAAGGCGTTTCCTAACATTCAGTGATAGACATGATCTGTTTCTGAAAAAGAAACCCAGTTTAACTTTCAGTTTCTTCACTAGGTTTTCCACGTGGAGTTTAAAAGAGAGATGTGAATCGATCAGGATACCCAGATATTTATAGGAATCAACAAACTCAATAGGGACACCATTTGAAGATAAAATCAGAGGAGGATCTGCTGGAACCGCCTTCCTATTTGAAAAAAACATCCCTTTTGTTTTATCAGCATTTAGGACAAGTTTGAGACGGAACAAATCTGACTGGATGATGTCAAAAGCGGATTGCAGTAACTGGAAAGCCTTAGCAACTGTTTTAGCTCGGCAGTAAACAACTGTATCATCAGCATAGAAATGTAAGGATGCATCAGGGATGCAGTGACCTACATTAGCTATGTAGATTGTAAAGAGAGTGGGTCCTAAAACTGAGCCTTGTGGTACACCATTTTTAACTGTTAAATAGCTGGAAGAAGTACCGTTATGTTGAACACATTGCCTCCGATTGGAAAGATAGTTAGAAAACCAACCGATGGTGTGATCAGAGAAACCGATTTCTGAGAGCTTATGACACAGGATGTTATGATCCACAGTGTCAAAAGCTTTAGACAGGTCTAAGAAAAGTGCAGCACAATAGTCCTTAGCATCCAATGCTTCAACAACATCATTCAGAACCTTCAGAGAAGCAGTTGTTGTGCTGTGTTTTTTCCTGAAACCAGATTGATGAAGAGGTAAGATGTTAAATGAGTCCAGATAATTTTTGATCTGAGAGTTTATCAGTTTTTCTAGAACCTTGGCTAAGATGCAGAGTTTAGAGATCGGTCGATAATTGTTCAGTGAGGTGGGGTCACCTCCCTTCAGCAAAGGAAGAACAAAGGCTGTTTTCCAAGCATCCGGAATGGTGTTTTGGCTTATGGACAGATTAAAGATGTGGGTCACAGGGACTGTGATGATATGAGCAGCCAGCCTTAAGAAATAAGGTGGAAGTTCATCTGGACCTGCAGATTTTTTTGGATCAAGATCATTTAACAGTTTATTTACCTCACTGACTGAGAACGGAGAAAAAGAGAAGGTGTGATTAACAGATGGTTGACTTGTAGGAGGGATTTGATTTGTAGAAGTTTGATTATTAGATAAAGTGGCTGATTTTCCGTTTGTAACTGTGTCAAATAATGAACTAGAAGCAACAAAATGTTTATTGAAACAGTTCAGGATCTCGTGCTTATTTGACACAGGAACAGAGTCAACAAGAAATTGTGATGGGAGGTCAGATGATTGGGGGGTGCCTGAGAGAGATTTAATGGTTTTCCAGAATTTTTTAGGATCGTTTAGATTTTTGGAGGTCTGAGATAAGAAGTAGTTACGTTTTGCGGCTTTGATGGCAGTTGTGCATTTATTCCTTAGCTGCCGAAATTTCAACCAATCAGTGTCTGAGTGTGATTTTCTTGCTGCGGCCCAAAGATGATCTCTCCAGTGCAGGAGATCAGCTAGTTCAGGAGTAAACCAGGGGCTGTCACGGCCCTTTATCCTGAACTGCCGGAAAGGTGCGTGTTTGTTTACAAAGTAAATGAAACTATTATGAAAATAGTTCCAAGCGGTGTTCACGTCATTGATTTGTAGGATACGTTGCCAATCAAAGTGGGATAGATCCCAAAGGAATGACTGTTCACTGAAACGTTTCAAATCCCTTTTTTGAATTATTCTGGGCTTAGCAGGTGGAAGTTTAGTAGATCTAAGAGCTGCTATTACGGAATGATCACTCAAAACGTTAGCAAATACACCTATACCAGGAAATTTGTGAGGAGCATTTGTGAAAAACAGATCTAAGGTAGAAGATTTTTCAGGACATTTTATGTTTGGTCTGGTGGGAGAATCGATAAGTTGTGTTAGATTGAGAGATAGGCAACATTCCTTGAATTTATCACAGAGGGGGGTCGACTCATTCCAATCAATGTTGAAATCTCCAGCCATAACAATCTCATTGTGTTTTAAATTTCCTATGAATTCAGTCAGGGAAGACAGAGCTTCAGGTGTTGCGGAGGGGGGACGATAACATCCAACAACAGTTAAGGGCTGACCTCCTTTCAAAGTGATGTTCACAGCTAAAGCCTCAAACTGGTTTGCGATTGTTTTTTTAGATGCAATCCTGGCAGCCAAAGAATCTCTGATGTAAATAGCGACTCCACCTCCCCTTGTATTACGATCACAACGATAGATCTTAAATTCATTGATTGCCAGGTCATTTTTCAAAACAGATTTTTTGAGCCAAGTTTCAGAGATAACGATCACATCTGCCCCAGAAGAAGTGATTAGGATTTTCAATTCATCAAGTTTTTTTAGAAGGCTACGAGCGTTTACATGCAGAAAACGGAGACCTGAAATATTTTTAAACTCATTAGGTGTACAGTAGTTAGTGATTGGCCCTGGGTTTGGCTGAATCCCTGAGATCAATAACAACATTAATATCAGACATTTACTTGACTTCTTTGTCAGTGATGTGTAATTACAGGAGTTAACAGTGTGACATTTTGCCCCCATAATTGAACCATGTGAAACATTGATGAAGACACGATCATTCAGAGCCCAAAAACAATGAAAGTCGCAGTGATGGGCAGATCCAGATGTGTTGATAAGATTCAGTGATTCCAGGTAGTCTGAGAACTGAAAATAAGGACAGTAATATGAATGATGCAGAAAAGTTTCAGAGCATGAGGCATCACAAATTAAATGGGCAAACAAATCCGTTGTGGAGGACCAACTGTAGCTTGTATTGTCCCAACTGTAATTTGTATTGGGCTGAGGAGGGCACCAGCCCCTCTGTGAAGATGAATTAAAGCGGCCATGGTCCGCTGGACCCAGAATCAACAGGTAGAAACAGATAATTTGCAACAAATAGATTGCACTGCCAGGAAGACTTGAAATTGAAGACATGATCCCAGCCTGTTTCAGGTCAGCAGGGAGCAATCAGATCAGCTGCACTTCAAAGCAGCCGCGCGTCCCTCCAGCTGAGCACTGCGCGTCACTGATCTGATCCAGCTGCTGTTCTGTGCTCCTGCGCTCGGTGACGTCACTGATCTGGTCCAGCTGCTGCTCGGTGATTCTGTGCTCCGCACCACGTGAGGCCACCCCCGTTTGAAACAACAAGGCTGAGATCCGTTCAGTTGCTGCTCCAATCAGATCAGCTGCACTTCAAAGCAGCCGCGCGTCCCTCCAGCTGAGCACTGCGCGTCACTGGTCTGATCCAGCTGGATTAAAGACGGTGTCCCCACAGCCAGTTCGATTCGGTTCTGGTCCAGTCAGAAACACCTCCCCCGATGCTCACGAACCAGGTACGTTATCTTCCCCCCACGCCACGAGGTCAACAAAGGACAGCAGAAAAAATCAGCATGATAGTCTGAAAAACTTCCCTGCAATCTTGTTGAAACCAGGAGAACCACAGGAGAACCGCAGGTCCAGGTGCAGGTGGGACGTTCAAACGGGCCAGTGAGAGTGGCAGAAGAAACACCGGGTCTTCGTGGGCGGCTCTCCGGCTTTGGGGCTCACCTGGCCGGGCAAGGTAGCTCAGAATGACCGGTGAGGTGAAAACGTCCGAACCTGGTCCGACAGAATTTTTTTGAACGGTCCCGTCCGGCTCTCTGAGTTACTGAACACCGAATTCAGATGGAAGATGGACCAGCTTTGGTCCAATTCGAAAAACGGGTCAGTTAGATGATAAAAATACTCAGAGAGACCAGAGGTGCTGCCGCTCGTTAGTTCGCCGGAACCGGAAGTGAACGAGTTGAACGAGTACATAAGTTTTTAACTCTGCATTAACATAGTAAAACTCAAGTAGAACTTGAGTAGTTTATGACGTCATAGGATTACAAGAAGCAAAAAGAAAACTGCAAAAAAAACATCATCATTTATCATTTACAAAAAAAGACCAACAAAAGATTGGGAGTGTATATTATGTGACTACCATTTGTCATACTGCAAATAATTCACAGGAAAACCAAAACTATTAGTTATTATTATTAAGCTGTTAAAGTGAAAGAAACATGCAGCGCATAAAAAAACGAAACTTAAAAACAGTGGGGCGGTCGACCACCCTGCACTACCGCCCGCAGTGGTGCGCATTAGGTTTAGTTGTAGAGAATAAAATCTTTATATATTTTTTAAATAGGTTTAGAGATTAATAGGGGTGTGACTCTCGGTGTCTGGCGAACCGATTCTGATTTTTGGTGTCACAAATCAATTCAAAATTGATTTTTTGATGCAGAAACTATTTTCGATTCAGAAACTTTTGGATTCAGAAACGATTTTCCTATTGAAATGGTCATAAATTTTGTTTCAATTATGTTTATTAGGGGTGTAACGGTACGCTAAAATCACATTTTGGTTCGGTTCAACTACAAGGAGGGCTCGGTTCGGTTTATTTTCGGTACAAAAAAAAAGACAAAATAAAGACTTACAAAATGTTTATTTTGAAAATATGCCAAAAATATGTTTGTATTGTAGTAATAAATAAAAGTGACCCATTTGGATGATATTTTAAATAAACAGCACTCTACAATAAATAAACTATATTAACAATAATAAAAATCTTAATAAATACAATAACAGTCAGAACAATAAGCAGCAACAGACTGTTTACAATCTAACTAATCAAGTTTTTGTCCAGTAGCAGCAGTGTGGCTGTATTTGTCCTCATTACTGTACTCACAACTTCTTGGACCTGCTCCTCCAAGTGGGACAGGTCCTGGAACAGTTCAGAGTTCAGTTCAGTTCAGTCATCACACACTTCTTAGCTGCAGGTGATCTCTGGTGGATGTCTGTCCCTGAAGTGGACAAAGAGAGCAGCTACCTCTGTCCCAGACTTGTAACAAAACAAAGAGAAAAAAAAAAAAACAAGTTTATGTTTATTTAAAGGTTCAGTATGTAGCTTTTTTTATAAACATATTTCTTCTCTCTGTCACTATTTTTTGACAGAGTGATGTTAAACAGGTAATCTTTGAGAAATACTATATTCCTCTGGCGTCTCCCGGTGGTTAAAATAGCATTTATAAAAACCAGAGCGGCCCGTGTTTGACCAGCCTATAGACCCATTTACAGCCTACGTCATCAAGCAGCTGCGCGCGCATCCTCGCAACAGCAGTATGGCGGCTCGTAGTGTATTATCAAGCTACGCTAGCGGGTTATCGGTAAATGATCGCAAAGCTTACTTTAATAAGTTAACTTTGAGCAATGGCCATCAGCTTCCTGATCCGTGTACAGTTACTGAATGGGAGGATGACGTGAGTAAGTGGCCTAGCATTCAGTGGCCTGATATTTACACGTATTTGGTGGAGAAACCTAGCGTGTACACAAGAGAAAAGCTACGAGCATACAAATCACTCGATGCGTATGACTACGTTGTTTGTGGACATGTACAGGAAGTGCGTTATAATGATTTGGACGCAGATTTCTGTGTTTTAAAGTCCAAAGTCCTCCCCAGTCAGAGACAAGGTGCAAAGACTACAATGTATGAGGCTTGGGTAATTGTCAACAAAGTGGAGAACTACATTCTCACAGCAAACTGCACCTGTATGGCAGGGTAAGTTAATTTTGTTTCTTGATATGCATAATTTGCTTCTGTTTTAGGCCACTGCAATTTTAGATGTTACATTATTTCAATTTTCAGTGTAAAATGTTTTAATTGCATTGCTCAGATAACTTAGTCATTACATATTCCAAAATATTCATCCAGTGGTCACAGTGGCTTGAATTTCAGAAGCTAATGAAAATCACAAATGTTTATTTAGTTACAAGCAAAGTCAGAACTTAGTCAGGAAACATTCAAAAGTGACATTTCCACCATAACATGTTAGTAATTTCCAACATTTCAGCCTAGGATCATGCTGTAGTCATGCAGCTGCCATACTGTTCAAAGTCGAGCTCGCAGTTAGGATGGGAAGGACAGAGAAGGCAGCAGTTACCTCCGGTGTGTGCATGTGGAAAGAGAGTCGAAAAGAGGTCAAGCCAGCTCCACTGAGTGAAATCAAGTTCACCAAAACTAAGAGGCTATGCAAGCAGTTTCCAGCAGCATCAAAACCTACTCACAAAAACAGTGGGTCACCAAGAGGCATGTAGATGTTGACAGAGGCAAAATAAGGCCCACTTTGATAATTTTTACATTTTCAGGGACTCCAGACTAACTTATTTATACAAGTAACAAAGTTCACACTCATTTCATTTTTATTCATAACATACATTGGCCTCTACTCCTAATTACAAATTTTTTTTAGCGACTAAAGCATCTAATTTTAAATCATTATTAATAGAGAAGTGGCTAAACACATTTTTAACAGTCTGAACTTCACAGGAGTCTGAACTTCACAGGTAAAATAGAACCCAGCTGTCTGGAGCCCTGCGTTTACATTTTCATCTCACTTTTGAAGATATGGATGTAATATACCACCCTAACTATCTTTGTATTTTTTTTAAATAGTGCTGACAGATGACGACATCCTTGAACTGCGGGCTGTGGATCCAGATTGTGCAGTGCTGACGACCTTCGACAACAGTGACACGGACACAGCTTCATCTGACGAAAACTATGAGGAGCATCGAGATTTACCGGAGCCCTTAACTGCTTTATTCAGCACATCATCCAGAGACCTGACACCCGATGAACTAAAGGTGAAATGTGAGGAAACATTTCACCTGCTGAAAACTAAACACACACCTTATCAGTGCAAAAGGCTGGAAGCTGTGACCCGACAGCAGTCAAAGTCTATGGAGTGGAACATCCATAGAGCTGGTCGAATCACAAGCACCAAATTTCATCGTGCCACCACTTCGGACATGATCAGCAACACATATCTGATGGATGTAATGCAGTACAACCACAGAGATTTAAATGTACCATCTGTGCTGTGGGGACAAAACATGGAGGAAACTGCACGACAAATATACACTGATTTAATGGCCAAAACACATGAAGATTTAACTGTAAGCTGCTGTGGGTTAGTAGTGCTGCCTTCTGAGCCACACCTTGGCTCATCACCTGATGGAATAGTTAGTTGTAAATGCTGTGGCAAAGGTGTGGTGGAAATAAAATGTCCATACAAATATCAGCAAAACTTTAATGGATGTACAGATGACAGTAAGTTTTGTTTGGACAACTCTTTCACTTTAAAGCAATCACACCCATACTACTATCAGGTCCAACTCCACATGTTTGTGTGTGATGTCAAATACTGTGACTTTGTGTTGTGGTCAAAAGAACAACTCATTCTACAGCGTGTTCTAAAAAATCTAGCGTTTCTACAAGAGACCCTGCCAAAAGCTCAAAACCTTTTCATCTCAGGTTTGTTGCCAGAACTCCTGACCAGAAGACACGATCCTGCCTTTGAGTCTGAGAAAACCTGTAAGGTTTGTGGAAGGCCAGAGTATGGCAAAATGATAAGCTGTGTTAAGTGCAATAACTACTTTCACTACAGCTGTGCAAAAATCAAAAGGAAATCAGCAACTTGGACCTGTGAGGAATGCCAGATGTTTTTGGCCTGAATGTGAAAAATGCCATGAATTTGTGCATAAACAAGTACGAAATGTCAGGGTTTTTAATACTTTGTTTTGTACCACCGTAGCTGTTATAGGTGGTCTGTTATTTACCTTGATTTTTGCATCCATTAATAATCTGTTGATTGTTTTAAATAAATCTTATATTAAACATCTTAATTTTTTGGTAGGTTTCTAGTCTGTTTTTCATGTCAAATTCAATTATTTAGATTAATTTTGAACCACATTGTACCTGTACAGTATATACAATTTTAAAGAAATACACAAGTTCTAATTTAATCAAATCGTTTGTTTATTGTTAGACAGATGACAGTTTATTGATCTACTGTAGTACATCAACATTTAAAAGTTCATTTCAAGTGATGTGGATCAAATAGCAAACACATATGTAAAAATTTTCAGAAAGTTTTTATGTTCAGAACAGTTACTTTTTATCTTCAGAACAGTTACTTTTTATCTTCAGAACAGTTATTTTTTATGCTGTTACAGAGAAATTACTTTTTTGGAACAACACTTTTACAGAGGTTTGTCAGGGCACCACATAACACAACAATGTCATCTAACATATCAACTTGTGACAGTGGAATTACACTTTGTAAAATTTTAAAGTTCTTCCACCGACCAATGACTCGTTCAACATGTATCCTGACACGAGAAAGCTGTCGTGATGAGTCGACCTCATGTGCAGACAGCTGTTTCTTTCCCTTTGTGAAATGAGGGATGCGAAGGGTTGCACCATAAGCTGCCAGCTCATCTCTGATTAGAAATCCCCTGTCTGCTAATACCTCATCCTTAGACTCCAAAAGTTGTAAGAAACCAGATTCGTTTGTAATCTGTTTATCGGATACCCGCCCACCCCACCCAGGAGACAGAAAACTAATTGACCCAGCAGGGGTGATGGCAATTAAATATTTGACTGTGTTATTGTGTTTATAATTTGACCATGTCTGAGCCCTGGCTGTCAAATTACTTGGTCTGGCGATAAAAATTTCAGTACAATCTATGATACATCGACATTTTTTAAATTTACGCTTAAATTTTGGGCATGTTTTTAAGTATGGCACCTTTTGTTGGCCATTTAATGAGCGGCTTGAGGATCACGGCCATTACAGGTATCCAAGTTCTGCAAATATTTGAAATGGTGGTTTTTGATACATTGAATCTATATGCCAAGTCAACGTTACTTAGGCCTAACCTTAATTTCATCAGAACAACTAATAAGTGATCCTCAACACTAAGTTTTTGGCAGATTTGGTCTACACTGCCAGTTATTTTTTTAAGTACCCATTGGAAGATGACAGATGTAAGTCCTGTGAGAAAAATGAGTTGTGTAAAGTTGCACTTAACAGTTGAATAAGAAAACTGAGATCCTTCCAGTTTATGTTTTAACTTTTGATGTTCAGCCTGTAGCGTGTCAAACTCCTGACGCAGGTGGGCATATTCACTCTGAAGTTGACAGTGCCTCAGGTTCAGATCATCATATTCAGTCCTTCGTACGACATCTTCTTGTGCTGAAAGTTATGAAAAGAAACGGTAAGCAAATGCACCTAAAAGCAGGAAGCAACACTTTATGCTCTGTGACACAGAATGTGCCTGTGCTGTGGCTTGTGTCTTCTTTTTAGCTGATTAATTTTGAACAAAATTCAGCTGTACACTGAATAACATATGACATATGAATAACATATGGGTTTGAATAACATATGAGCAGAATGTTGGACGACACCCCTAGTATTTTAGAAATTTTAAATCTATCTATAATTAATTAATTAATGAAACAATAAATTTATTGAAATATTTGTTAGATAGGACATAATTGTACCAGGGTCATGTTCCAAGTTGGATTGTTGTTGTTGATCTGAAGTGACACTGCCAGGGCTGGGTTGATGTGATGACATGCGCACACCATCATCTCTCCTCTTTTTCCTCTGGTACCTAAAATAAAAATATGTGAAGATGTAGCGAGACACATAGTAAATAAACATTTACACATCATCTACTTTTACTACAGAGCTGTATTTTAAAGCCTGCACTACACCAAAGTATGCTAAAGACCATGACAACAGAACAGAAAAAAATAAATAGTAAAGACAGGCCAAAGCAAATTATCCATACCTTTCCATCTTCGCTCGTGCTCCCTGGCTTTTAGTGTACACAAACACAGAAGGTACGAAATCAGGACTTTGATAATCCAAAGACATTTCCCCTGAAAATAAAGCACATAGGCATTTGTTTATTAAGAGCTAGCTTATTAGCAACTAGCTTCTAGCCAACTTTCCGACCGAATTTAACACCAATAAACTGCGTCTAGTTTTTAAAAACAATGTTTAATGACAACCAGGGTTTATGGTGAAATAAAACTAGATGAGTAACCTTACCTGATATAAAATGGGCACCGCATACTCGTGCATTTTTGATAAAGTCCTAGCTTATTAGCAACTAGCTTCTAGCCAACTTTCCGACCGAATTTAACACCACTAAACTGCGTCTAGTTTTTAAAAACAATGTTTAATGACAACAAGGGTTTATGGTGAAATAAAACTAGATGAGTAACCTTACCTGATATAAAATGGGCACCGCATACTCGTGCATTTTTGATGATGTCCTCGGTCCAATCCACCCGCTTGATGGCCTGAAGCCACAGCTTCCTTCGGTGGCTTTGAAATGGCCGATTGCCTCTTGGTATGCAGTAGAACTTCAGTCCTTCCTTAGAATACCTATTTGTACAACCGTATACGCAACATCCTGACATTTTGTTGATGGTGGAGGAAATTGCTTAGCTAGATTCACTCTGCAACTTTGTTGTGCTTGGTAAAAAGCCTGGGTGGGTGGAGTCTTCTGTTGCGTCAATGCGCGCGCAGCCGTCTTTGTTTACAAACACTAAATGGGTCTATGACCGAGGTCAAATTAAATCTCGTGGATTTAAACTGTTGTTAAGGTTAGTTTTTTGTTGTGGATTTTAGGCTTAGCGTTTCTAAGTTCAAATTGGACAATGCGACTTATAGGGTGGAAAATATGGTAGTTTAAACCTGATTAGTTTATTTACTAACTTGTGTTTGGACGACCTTATTATCCCATGAAGTCGGTGAGTTTGTGAGATCTTTGTCTTTTGTGGAGTCATTGAACGCCTTGTAAGGTTTGATCTGATTTCGATGTACCCATTTAGCAATTGGCTCTTTGCGGCCTTTGCTGATTTTGATTTCGTAGACGACTGAGGACACTTTGTCTGTTATCAGATGAGGTCCAGTCCACCTGGGCATTAGTTTGCGGGCGAGAGTTCCGGTCTCGGACCCTCCTTTCCCGGTTGCTGGGGCGAACGTATAGTACCAGACTCTGTCTCCCACTTGGAGTTCATTGTGAGAGGCCTTCTGGTCATAGTACGCCTTACGTCCTTCAGCGGATCTTTCCAGGTTTTTCTGGGCGAAAGCAAAAGTGTTTCTGAGGTGTACATTCAAATCTTTGTCTTTGGCATGGCCTAACATCACCCCCCTTTGGTCATGGGGGACCACGAGCACAGGTGAGGACGTCCGTCCATGGGCACAAGTTAGGATGCCACCGTTTAGTTTAAGCTGTTCGCGCAGCTGAGAGAAGACGGTACACAGGAATCGTTTAGGTTTTGGCCAACGTATCTTCTTACGTTTACCTCTTTCCGCGTAATTCAGGTGTGTCACAACTGTCGGCGCAGTCGCAGGTGTGTCTGATTGTACAGACTGCGACGGGTCACTGTCGTTGTGTGTGTCTTCCCACTTCTTGACTGAAGAGGGGCTCTTTGAGTCTGTAAAAACTATGTCATTTCTGACTAGTTCTAGACACAAATGTCCCTGAACCAAGGTTTCATCGAAAGCTTGGCTGATAGCCGAATTACCTGTCCCAGAGGACAGTACAGCAACCTCGGTGTGGGGTCCTCGTAATCTGCAACAATGATGTCCAAGTGACTGTCAGCGCTTGGTTGACTGTCATTTTCTGGACTCAGATGCCCTTGAACCAAGGTTTCATTGAAAGCTTGGTCTATTGCCGAATTACCTGTCTCAGAGGACAGTACAGCGTCATCGGTGTGGGATCCTTGGATCTCAACACCTTTCACTACCTGTGGTAGGCAGTGGTCAGGGAGTGCTGAATGTGTCAGCTCACAGAGGAGGTTCTCTTGTTGGGCCAGAGATTGGTCCAACTTTTGGGTCTCTTCTGTCTCACCTGTAGTTGAAGGTTCACTTACCGGGCTCTCGTCCTCGGATGAGCAGTCCCGTGTGTCCTTTGCGGTACCTGCGGTTAGGCAGTCTGTATCACAACTAGGAGGCACTTTTATTGGCAGGGGTTTTCTCACTGTGCTCCACATTTTCCGTCGACCATAATCTATAATCGCGTTGAAGCGGTTTATAAAATCTTGGCCAACCAAAAATGGGAATGAGTCAAGTTTAGACACGTACACCGGGTGGCGTAGTGTCATTTCGCCAATCTGCATGTGAACCATAGCCATAGCTGTTAGGGTTGTTCTCGTCTCTGCGAGACCCTGTAGCTCAATAGCACATTTCTCAAAGGGTATTTGCCTGTCAACACCGTTAGCGGCGGTCCTCAGCTCCTCGAACAGCTTGGCCGACATAATGGTTATATCAGAACTGCCATCCAGGAGGGCTTCACGCTCAAGGACACCTTCCAGTGTGATAGGCAGGTAAGCTTTCTTAGCCACCCCCCTTTGTATAAAGTTACACAGAAACCTCACAGGTCTTGGCCCACGTTTCTGTTCACGTGTGACTCTGTCTGTGTAATCTTGCTTACTGTCAGCATCTTGTTGGCTGTCAGCATCATGACCTTCAGGATGTTGTTGTGTGTCAGCAATTGGTTTGCTGTCAACATCCATGGCAATGTTGGTAGTAGTGTGCGCTGAGTTATTTGTGTGCTCTGAGTCTTTGTGAAAGACAGTGCTACACATCGCTCCAGGTTGGTCAATGTTGAGAGTGTCATTATCAATGATAACGCCACTCATTGTATCAGGTTGGTCAAGCACAGTAACATTCAAATCTACTGACAAACTACTTACTTCCTCTGTCTCTTCCGAGCATAGAGGTGTTGGGCCATTATTCCGGGACATTCGTGACTCTTTGCCTGTCTTGAACTGTTCTGTTCGAGGCGCGGGAGGTGCAGTTCCAAGGCTCAGGGGTTTCTGTTGGGACCACGCATAGTTACATGAGTATAGGTCCTCATCCTTCAATTTCTTTTGAAGTCCACCCACCGATTGACCTTGGTTTTCACCCATCTGGTTCGATCTGAACCGTTGTGGGTCTCTTAGAGAGTGAACACCTACCTTTTGTGGTTCGTTGCTTGTCTCAGATTTTTCAATCTGAGGTGCTTCAGGGGCGGGGCTCCCTTTAAACCATTTTGAGTCACTGTTCCAACTGGTACCAACATTTCGGTGTATGTCAGTTTGAAAATCTTGTTCATTCTTGCTAGTATCATCCAACTCTTTTAACGACCGACGTAAGTGCTCTACCTCTCCCGAGGTCAGAGGACCTTTGAGACGACGGTGTCTATTCTCGCTTTCTATAGGAGAGAGAACCTCGCCTATTTTTTGCGACTGGGATACGACCTTTTGACCTGGGCACACCTCAGAGGGTGTTTTGTTTTGCATGTGAGCCTCAACAGCAGTTACAGCGCTCTGTTTCATCATTGATTGTTTAAACCGATGTTGTAACTCAAGGCCTTTTTTGAGAAGTTTTTCTCTTTGTCGTTTGCTATTGTTGTCACTAACTGTGTGCTCTGAGTTATCCATGTGCTCTGAGTTATCAAAGACAAGGTCACTCAATGTACCAGTTCGGTCATCCTCTGTATCATTCAAGTTTTCAAACAACCAACTTATGTCCACTATCTCCTCAGAGCTTAGTGGTGCGTTGCCTTTTTCCTGGAACTTCTGTGACCTTTTGCTACTCCCGGACTGTCCAGTTCGAGGGGCAGGGGCAGGACCCTTGCTCGGTGTAGACCGCGGAGGGTCACTTAACACTGGAAATCCCAGGATATTTAAATCAGTACAATCTTTACCAGAGCCCAGCCAAATGGCTCTTTTTTTTAGGAATTTGTAATCCTTGAGTAAGCATGCCTGGAGACTTTTTCCTTCTATGTAAATGTGAAGGCTTTTGTAGTAGGAGAATGCATTTGGGGGGGATATGCTGGGGGACTTGTGTCCATTGTTTGCTAAAGAATGGCAAACATTCCAATCTAATTGGCTTGGCTGATGGCGCTTGTAACAGATTCACATGTGGAAAATGTTATGCAGAGACAGGTTGTGTTCTGACATACTGTAAGTGTGATTTTATACAGTACTTACATATACATAAATATATATATATATATATATATATATATATATATATATATATATATATATATATATATATATATATATATATATATATATATATATATATATATATATATATATATATATATATATATATATATATATATATATATATATATATATAAATATATATATATATACATATATATATATATATATATATATATATATATATATATATATATATATATATATATATATATATATATATATATATATATATATATATATATATATATATATATATATATATATATATATATATACATATATATATATATCATATATACGGGGCGGCCGTGGTGTAGTGGTAATGGCAGTCGTCTCCCGATCGGAAAGTTGGCGGTTCGACTCCCGGGACCCGCACCATGTGTCGTTGTGTCCTTGGGCAAGACACTTAACCCTGAGTTGCTCCCGGTAGGACTGGAAAGCACCTTGCATGGTAGTCTGCCGCCACCGGTTTATGAATGTGTGTAGCATTCAATATATGTGTAGCACTTTGAGATTTTCAGTAATGAAAAGTGCATTATAAATTGAATTAATTATTATTATTATATTATTATATATACATATTCAGATAAGCATATATATAACTATATATATAACTACTGTATATATACAGTATAACTATATATATTGTGTGTATATATATATATAACTATATACAGTATATATATAAAAATATATAACTATATATATAACTTTTATATATATATAAAATATATATATACTGTACATATACATATATTAGATACACAGTATACATATATACAGTATACATACATATATATACACACAAATATATACAGTATACATATATATACACACAAATAATTACAGTATACATATATATACACACAAATATATACACATACATACACATATATACAGTATACATATATACAGTATACATATATATA
>JBBPBX010010112.1:0-13115 GCA_038048925.1 Garcialebias charrua | reverse complement strand
TATATATATATATATATATATATATATATATATATATATATATATATATATATATATATATATATATATATATATATATATATATATATATATATATATATATATATATATATATATATATATATATATATATATATATATATATATATATATATATATATATATATATATATATATATATATATATATATATATATATATATATATATATATATATATATATATATATATATATATATATAAAATATATATATATATATATATATATATATATATATATATATATATATATATATATATATATATATATATATATATATAATATATATATATATATATATATATATATATATATATATATATATATATATATATATATATATATATATATATATATATATATATATATAATATATATATATATATATATATATATATATATATATATATATATATATATATATATATATATACATATATATATATACACATATATATATATATATATATATATATATATATATATATATATATATATATATATATATATACACACACATATATATACAGCATACATATATATGGTGGGCATAAATACAGTACAGTAATATTACATTCACAAAATACTAACAATAATATGTTCATCTTACTTGTGAAAAGTTATCCCCCGGTCCCTGACATCAACAGTTTTCCGATTTGAACACGAATAAGCCGAGCAATGCGGAGGCATCTCTGTTGTTTTGGTGCAGCAAGGTTCGAGGGTGACAACTCCAAGATGGCCGCCCTAAATCCTGCGCCGGAGCAGGCTATGGGGCATCTAGTGTTATATATGATATCTATGGGCGCACAAGGCGTTGGGGAGCAGGGTCCAACGAAGGCGCGCCCAGAGGGTTGACGCATTATCCGCATGGTGGCCTTCATCCTCCTTACCCCACTGGAGCGGATCTCCTCCTCTGGTCTTGGAGAGGCGAGCATGAGGACATGGGTAGCGTGGAGGATGATCTCCACTGGCAGCCACGACCTGTGAGTGCCCGCCAGGAGGTGTGCAAATGGGGAGGGAAGGGGGGGGGGGTATGGACTCTGGAGTATGGTCCCCGGACGGGGCCCGGGATGTCCTTAGTGTTGATCCCATAATGGTGGCAAATGGCCATGTAGGTTCTCCCTTCAACCAATAAGTCTAGAAGCTCCACCTTCTCTTTTATGGTAAGCGTCTTTCTCTGGCGCTTTGGTTCGCTGGCAGAAACCTTCGAAGACGCAGAACATTTGGGTGGCAACGTAAGGTTTGAAATACATTTTGCAAAAGAGCACAGCGAACGAGAGCAGACAGACCGATGCTGCAGTTACTGAGCCAATCAGCACCGGGGGTACAAAGCACAATGTTCTGATTGGTCGCCTTCCATCAATCAACCAATCATGTGTCGTGTACAATCTTACATTAAAAACCCGCAAAAGAGTGAGTCCGCAAAAGTCGAACCGCCAAGTTTCGAGGGACAACTGTCGAATAAAAATTTGATAATGGCCGCTACATGGCAGTCCCCATCAAAAGTTTCTCCAAGAACTTTCTAGTTTATATTAACTCTGTAAAACAAGTTGTCAAAAAGATTCAACAAGGTAACTTTTATATTTGACATTTTTCAAACTGCCGGAATGAGGTTTGAGATGTTTTTAATTTATACCGTCTAAACAGTCAAAACTCATAAAAATTAACCATTTTATTATTATTATTATTATTACTTTGTATTATTAATAACCATTTTTGCATCCATCAGTTTTTCTGAGTGTGTCGGGAACTGAAGCAACGATCCCCTGCTCGGCCTCCAACCTGACCACCACCAGCCTCGTTTGGAGGTTCAACCACAACCGGATCCTCGTGAGCAGAACCAGGATGGACGGCGAGCTCAGAGTGTCAAGGGAGTGGAGGAAACACGTGAAGGGCGTGTCAGAGTCCGGTAGCCTCACGCTACTGGATTTATCTTCAGACGAGCAAGGAGTTTACACGTGTGAAGGCGGTGATGAAGAGGAGACGATGATCACCGACGTCTTTCTGAGGATAGAAAGAAACTGGGGTGAAGCAGAATTCATTATAAATAAACAGTTCTGTTTAGGATGATTGTTTACGTCGGTGTTTCCTGTGATTCCAGCTCTGGGCCTCGTCGTTGGAGCCGTTTTATTGGCTGGAACCGTAGCAGCAGTCGTTGTGGTCAAATCCTGCCCACAATGAAAAGGTAAAGACCAGATGTGCCGTTTGTCTGCATGTTGGGTTTTTCAGACACCAACAAGTCTTGAAGTGCAAAAATACAAAGGAAAGAGCCTGCAGAGCTCAAACGTCACAGTAACCTTCTACGTTTTAGAGAGCGTTGATGGAAGCATGAGAATTAAAGTCTGCGCTGACTTTGTTAGGTGGACTTCCTGTTGCGTCTCACCATAAGATTCCTGGTTTTCCAAGATATTTTAAATTCAAAGCAGCAGAGATTTGTCTTCAGATCAGGTTTCTGTGTAAAATCCTGCACATGACTTGATTTAAAGAGTTATTTGGTGTAAGAACACCGTCGGTCGATCTAAGGAGGAGCAGCTTCTCCTCCAGCTCACCTGAACAACCTCCAAAGTCTCCTCCTGCTGCTCAGGTGTTCCTGAACGCACCGACTTTACCAGAAACGATGAAGAATTCGGTTTAGATTTTGTCTTCGTACCATCAGTGACGAGCTCAGCAGAACTCAGCTCGACACCGCTTAAATCTTGAAGATGTTCTGAACGTTAAAGAAAAATCTGCGACTTTTAGTTTCTTAAAGTCGACAGAAACAAGTTAAAGCTCATATGACGTCATCTTCTGAGATTAAAAGACAAATATGCCATGTTGAGTTGCATTTGGGCCTAATAAATCCAGACCAGACCAAGCCTGTAGTTTTATTTTTTTTCAAGCCCTACCCGGACCCAATGGATTAACGGTAATTAGAGGGTTGAACCCGAAAAAAATAGATTATTTATTTATTTATTTATTTACAGTATTAAGTTTTTACTGCTTTTGTAAGCAAATCATAAGATTTCTTTTGATTAACAGGTCACCAAAGGGATATTGACAACGAACAGCCTAAAAAACATAGACTAAAGAAAAATAGGCAGTTATACAGATGAACAAAACTGTTTTTAGAGCAAAATTATTTGGAAAAACATAGAACAAGGCTATTTTAATTGAACGCGCTGCTCGTTTGGGTTTTGTAGATGCTGCTGCTTCCTTCACTGCAGATGAGAGCAGGTGCGGAGACGCGCACGGCCGGTGATCAGCTGATCCATTCATCCATCCATCCATCCATCCAACCAACCAACCATTATCTTAAATATAGAACACGTCTATTTTAAATGCAGTATTTTTCATTTACATATTGTTGGATGTAACTGGGAGCCTGTGTACATAATTTCATTCCACCACATGTGGTGCAAATGACAATAAAGATTATCTATATCTGCATTAGAGCTGTCATTTCTAACCCAAACCCGAAACCCGACCTGGATTAGGGCCGGGCCAGGCCTTTATAATGTGATTAATGGGCGGGTCAGTGTCAGGCTTTTAATTAGGTCAGGCTCAGCTGTGATCTAATTATATGATAACATGGCCTGCCATACCTCCACCAGCCACACGCGGCCATTTCACCGAGAGCTGACCGGCCTTGAAAGAGGTAAAAAGTTCAGTTAAGCTTCACATGGGACTACACTGCCAGGCAGTGATCCATCAGCCCAAATGGACGTTCACTCAGACGCTGCACTCTGCAGACACGCGCGGCCGATGACCCAAACAGGTGAGATCCCAAAGCAGACGTGTGTGTCAGAGCAGTCAGTAATTCAGAAGAATGCAGCAGAAACAGGGTTTGAATGCTTTTTTACGGCCATGAAAAGACAAACACCTCTCAGCTCCAAATCTTCTGCTGCTTTTATTCAGCTGCGCGTCCCTGACCGTTAATAATTAATTAAACATGTATTTCTTTTCTGGGTTTGGACCTGTAATTACTGTTAATTCGTCGGGTCGGGTGGGGTACAGCAATTGATTGTGGGCTGGGACCGGGTCGAATCATACTTTTTTGGGCCCGAATGCAACTCTAATGTTTAGCTGTATCTTTTTAATTGAACGCGCTGCTCGCTTCGGCTTTTGTAGATGCTGCTTCTTCCTTCACCGCAGATGAGAGCAGGTGCGGAGACACGCACAGCCAGTGATCAGCTGATTCATCCATCCATTATCTTCACCTGCTTCTTCCTTTTCAGGTAGCGGGGGTCGCTGGTGCCCATGTCCAGCAGTCACTGTGCAAAAGGTGGGGTACACCCTGGACAGGTCGCAAGTCCATTTCAACCAGCGAGTCAGGTGACGCGCGCGGCCGGTGACCGGTGTCCATCTGAGTTTAATGCAAATTTTTAAACCATCTGGTTGGACGACCTGCCTCCTCCTCAACAAGTAGATTAACAACATTTTATATTGTGTATTTAGTTTTATTTGGGCTGTATGATTCATTAAACCACACTAAAGCCCGAGACTGGCCCCGGGCCCTAATCTGGGTCGGTCCGGGCCAGGTTTCGGGTTTGGGTTAGAAATGACAGCCCTACTCCACGTCTGTGTGAAAGCATGAAAAAGATCAAAAATATTTTAATGTTTTAAAAGCATGTTTCAGCTCTCTCTGTAAAATTATATTTCGTACTCTTTGCAGAAAAGCCTTTTGTCGCTTTGTAAAACCAACTTTATTCGTTTTTGTAACAAAAATTGAATCGGTGGAAGTTTATTCTGAAGTTAAAACAAACTTTTGTTTATTTTAATTAAATAATTTAAAAAAGAAATGTGTGAGCAGGACCGGAGTAGAAAGTCAATTGAATATTAATTGAATACAGTACAAACGTTTGTCTTGAGCTTCAAGATAAACAGACTTGATTTCTGCTCCTTTATGTTGTGGTACATCTGAGTGAAAAAGCAGAGGGACTCTTCTTTTATCGATTCTTAAAGGTTCAGTCTGCAGTTTCTGTAGAACTGCAGCACTTAGAAAAAATTTCAACAGGCAAAGCATTCTGATCCCTCCCCCTCAGAGCCATATATGGCTCTGCTCTCCCATGGTCTGCTGACATTCAAATTCAAGCTCTGTTTTTATTGGCTGGAAAATGGCGTGTCACCTTTTCTTTTTAGAAATGCTTATTTACCACCTGGAGAAGCAAGGGGACAATATATATATATATTTTTTTTCAGAGATTACCTGGCTAACATCAGTCTGTCAGGAGGTAGTGACAGAGTGAAGAAATATGTTTATAAAAAAAGCTACATACTGAAGCTTTAAGTGGCGTTTTTAGGACTGTTCTGATTTGTCTTTTATTTTATTGTTCTACACATCCTTGTCTGTTTTATTGATCTTCTTAGACAAATTTTTCTGAAAAGCACTGTGTTTTTGTGTGTTTTGTGTTAAAAATCAACATAAATCTAGTCCAGACTCCATCTTGGATTTTATTTTCGTAGCTTGAGCTCAGTCAAGGTCAGAAATCTGATGAGATTTTAAACATGCAGGAAATGATTTCTGCGCTTAGGGAAAAAAAATATATAGGTATTAATTATGTTTTATTTTATTTTATTTGTTTTTGTCTTAATAAACCTGAAACTGTTCTGAGACTTGGTCTTTATTATTGACTCACTGACTCTTTCATTAAAGATATTTTAAGAACATATTGGTTTCCATAATTTGCTTTTGATAAAATAAATATTTGATTAAATTGCTGTCCGGTGAATCAGACTGATGATTTTCTGCAGTTTCCAGAGGAAGCGAGTTCGGCATCACGCCTGCTGCCGTCAGAAATTTGCTCAAATTCAATTCCACCCCAAAACGTTTTCCAGAGTTGACTCTTTTCTTAACGCCATCCTGTCCCTTCAGCTTTTGTTTTGATTTTTCTGCAAACTTTAGGAAACTTTCCCGTATTTTAGAATCTGCTTCAGGACATTCTCATTTGTCATATTTTTTTAAATATACAGTAAATTTAAAGTAGCTTTTCTGAATCAAATACTCTTAGCATATTTCTTAGTTCATATCTTAGATCTTATTACCGTTTTTGTTTATAATTTATACTTTTGTTGGTTGTAACTGGGACCATGTGTACCCAGTTGCATTCCACATTTGCCACATGTGTTAAAAATAAACAATAAAGAAAACTTGACCTTGATAAACCCGAGTTTATCATAATTTTTGTGATTTGCATACTGGTAAACCTCTTAACAAACACAACAAATTAATAAAAAGGGCACTTGAAGGAGAATAAAGATCTTGAGTTTATCGCCTTAACTGTAAATCTATTTTAGTCTCTTTTGTTGCATTTGACAACAAAGTTATTTATTCCAATCAACACACATAACAATAAAGTTAAAAGTTTGAGTAAACAGAACCAGGCTGGAGGAACCCTCAGGGTCTGGGACACCCACTTATTGAAGCAACACCCGTTAAACAAACAGGAAAAATACACAAGAAGTTTAAGAGGTTTTATTCTAAAATGAAAGGCACATTTGACTTGCATGATCAAATAAAAATAAAAAAATCTTCTGATTACGTTCATTTTTGTTGACAGAAAAGAAAACATTAAAAATGTATTTCTGGTGCAGTCTCTCTAAGACAGGGGTGCCCAAACTTTTTCCCTGAGAGGGCCAAATTTAAAATCTATTAAGAGGACTCAAGCCAAATGCAATAATACGTATAATACATGAAATGCAAATACATCTTTATTTATTATACAGTTATTTAACCTTCCATTCTGTATAAAAAAACATTACAGAACCCAAAATGTAACAAATACAGTACATACTGTAAGTTGTATATAAGAAACTAGAACAAATATCGAAATTTTGACATTTCAGTATACAAATTATATGTAGTGTAAAATGTGAACCAGCAACAATAATATGAAGATAAATAAACAGTCCAACTATAGGGTAGTCAATGGGCCGACTTTTCCATCCAACATTAAAGTCAGTGCAATGACTGATTGAAAACGCTTTGATTCTTCAAAGGAAATTTTAATATAGTTATGAGGACTGCTTGGCGGGCCAAGCCAAATGGTTGGTGGGCCAACTTTGGCCCGCGGGCCCCACTTTGGGCACCTCTGCTCAAAGACAAATCTTGCAGAGCTGCACCTTACCCTACAGTTTCCACTAATGTGGTCGTCCTCTGGTTACAGACTTTATTCACTCTGAATGGCCAGCTGGGAGTCCAGGACCAGAACGTCCCAGATCTCCAGAGGAAGCACCTCCCTGCTGCTGAGAGGAGGTTCAGGGTCAGGGCATTTCACCAGCACCACCCATAGGAGCGAGAGAACCTAACAGGATCACTGCACGTTGGGCTTACCTTGAACGTTAAGTTGCTTTTTTGGGCTTGTTTTTCTGTCCGAGTGAAAGCAAAATACAAGTAGTAGGTAGTTTGTCCCTTCACGCTCCCCTTCTACGGATGTTGCGTCCAGGTGGATGTTACGTTCAGGTGCAGTTGGCGCCACAGACAGTGGCGGTTCCTTCTATGGGCGAAATGGGCATCCGCCCAGGGTGGCCTCCAGCAGGGGGCGGCATAACATCGCACAGTTTAGGAAAAAGAGAAAAGAAGAAGAAGAGGAGACGCAGCTCCTCGTTTTTTTAAATTTTTATCTTTTACAACTTTTTTTAACAACATATAACACAGAACACCACTACCGCGCTGCTCCTGGGCCGCCCCGCCCCTCATTTATTCACATGCCATCAGTTTATCACTGCAGCAGCTGCGGAGGCTGCACCTCCTCAACCCAGGGCCGCCCCACCTCCACTTTTACTTTTGTTTACGGGCCCTGAGGTGACACGTAAGTGAGGTCCTTCTCCATAAGTGCGGTCAGTGGAAAGATGGAAGGGAGAAAAAGCAAGGGTGGTGCAGAGAAGAGAATTAAAAAGAGAAAGGCTCTGGAAACAGATGCAGCTAAATGTACAAACATTGACACATTTTTTCATTCAAACAGCTGCAGTTTGTAAATGAGGATGATGAAACGGGTAAGACATGATGTTGAACTTTGTCTGCAAACCACCATTCAAGTTAATGATCAAGTCAATTAATTTTGTGGCGTGGCATTGTGACATAACATACTGTTATATAAATTAAATAATATTATGATTCAACGCCACTTAACTGAAACTTTGTCTTGTAGCCCTTAAGAGTCAGAAGCAAAATGCAGCCCCACCATCAGGTAGCAGCCCAGAGTGGACAGGTAGGATTACTCATTGACTGAATATTATTATAATAATATTAAGAAGAGTATGAGTCTGGTGAAGACCTGCTCTATATGAAAAGTGCCCTGAGATGTTAGATGATTCAACCCTTTAATGAAACTGGCCTGAATTGATCTAGGGTTTTATAAAAAGGGGAGATATGCGCTGAGTTATGACCATTTTTAAAGTGTGATTTAGTGTCTGGATCAGAGCCAGGAGTGATGAGGGGATTGTTCCTGTCAGTATGAAGGAACAGGTGAGCCGTTGTAACTGTGTGTGAACAAACAAGTATTACTTCCAATATAAACACTTTCTAAACGACAGTGTCTCGTTATATTGTTATCATTAAAAGTAAGATAATAAATACATAGAGCAATGAAAGGGAATTGTACAGTAAAGTAATATGAAATAAGCCTGCATATTTTGCCACTGAAAATATATTACGTACGTAAATATAAAAATATAAAATATATTACGTAAATATATTACGTATTGGTTAAGTCAAAATGTGTTTTCCATATAAAATGTACTAAAGCTTTACAGATTATTGTCCTGATGCAGGCTCAATAAATGTAGTCCTCTGGACAGATTCTTCTTTGTATCAAAAAGACTTCTTCAGTCTGAGGAGCTGTGACAAACTCAGTCATCTTTTCTCCTTCATACAGAGGAACGATGGTTTGAGAGAGAAGTAAAGGAGGCCATCTTTGTGAAAAGAAACCAAACCATCCATCATTAAACAGAGGTGGAGGCCTCTGTGTTCAACTGTCCCCCTCTTACAATGCTGTTATTGCCAGTATCTTACCATTCATATAAAATATTTGATAATGTTCTTATAGAAACAATTCTTGAATAATGTTCATACTGTGTTAATGCTTTGTCTCAGGCTACTTCTTGTTCTGCCATTAACTCTAAAATACTTATCGTATGAATGTGTGTAGCATTCAATGTGTGTAGCACTTTGAGATTTTCACTAATGAAAAGTGCGTTATAAATTGAATTCATTATTATTATTATTATTATTATTGAATAGTTTATATATGTTGGTAAAACTAGATGTTAAAAACCCATTAAAATACAACAGAATGCAGGAAATGGCATCTATTTTATTCAAAATTTTCTGAGGGAGGACCCCCGATGGCTACCATGCCAAGAGCCATTGTTAGCACTGGGGCTAAGCTAAAACTAAAGGGCATGTTTTAGGATTGCCCCTGATGTAAAGTTAGAATTACATGATTTTAATAACAATTGGTTGTGATCTAAAGTGGGCCACTCTGAGGCTGAAAGTCCAGGGCTGAAAATGAATCCCACTCCGGCCCTGTGTGTCACTGTCATTTCTTGTTGTGTGAAATGTGTAGGCTGTAGCTTGCTGATGCTAACTGGTTAGCTGCTTAGGACGACATATTTTGTTAACAGTGGAAAATATTACCATCCACACAGCAGGCAGGGGGCACCATTTAGCAGCAACCCAACGGCCTGCACGCAACCTAGACGGGAGGTGGGGGGCGCCGTTGGGGTTGCTCGCACAGGGCGCCAAATAGGCTAGGACCGCCACTGGCCACAGATATCATATAAAAGCTAGATCCCACATTGGTCCGTGTACCCTTCGTTCAATTGTTTTTTCATTGAATAACAAAAATGAAAAAAGGAAAAAACGACATGTCATTTCAATATTCCTTTTCATGTGTGAATCAAAAAATACAATACGTCATCGTTTTTCTGCATTTTGGACTTCAACCTCAATCAAAAATCAAACTTTTGAAAAATGTCCTGCGGACTTATTTGTTTTTTATTTTTCTTTTCTAACAAATGAGTGACCCGGAAGTTGTCTTTTCGTGTGTGTGTGTGTGTGTGTGTGTGTGTGTGTTGCGCGCGCATCGACACCATGGCCTCGCTGGAAACACACTTGGCATTAATCAAAGAGTTGTTTAAGACAGGCAAAACACACGCAGAGATTTCTTTTACACTGCAGCAGATGGGGATCCAACAGAGCTCGGAAATGAGCGTCAGAAGAGTGTGCGCACAGCACAACCTGAAACGCAAAAATAATGTTTCGGATGCAGACTTGGAGAGCTGTGCTTGGCTCAATATATGAGGTAACGTGGATTTTTATTTTGGGTAGGCTATAATATTTTAGCTTCTATTTTTAACATATTTTTCTTCATCAGACGGGCCCTACGGGCGCAAGTTTATGACAGGATATTTGTCGTCTATGGGCGTGCGGGCAGGAGAACGGCGAGTAGGACAAGTCTTAAAACAGATTCATCAGCCATATCATGCATATCGACGTGAGGTAAGTGGTGAAGAGAGTAATCGTTAACATTTGTGGCAGCTGGTGATAAACTGTGTTGAGTAGGCTTCCTGTAGACCGCTGCGGTCTGTTTACCGTTACCATGGTAACCTGGCGCAATGGCGGAGTGCACGCTCATTCTCAGACACCGCTGGACAAGTGAGCACTGGGTGTCTGGTTACAATAGTATACTTCACTGTACTGTATATACGGTACAACGTAGGCCTCCCATCTATCACTCACCGATTCTTGCACCATATCACTCTTAATGAGCCAGTCAACAGGATAAAATATATATATATATATATATATATAGTTGTTCTTTTTCCTTTTCAAAAAGGAATAATCTATATATTTTTTTTCTTTATTAAGGGTGCTCGGAATCTAAATCCTGCCCCCTATCATGCTGAGTGCATGGGTCATAAACGCCCTGGATCAGAACGAGCTTGGCATGTTTGGTGTGACCCATGTTTTGGCTGTGGATGGGTACAGCAATAAAATTGTTTCAAATGCCACCATGCCAATAAAAAACAACTTGGTGATATTTGAGGAAGTTTACAGGTAAAAAACACACAAACCAGATGGTCAGACTCACTTAGTTTAGAAAATCCATTTGCACTATTGTTGTGTATATAATAATAATAATAAATTTGTATAGCACCTTCCTACAATGCCTTGCATTGACCAAGGTGCTTAACAGGATAAAAAGATGAATAAACTGGAACAATAAATCAATGAAAATAGAATAAGAAACAACAGCAATAAAAGAAGGCAATGGAAATAAAAATGCTACATACTAAAATACCAAAAGTAATAAAAGTTACACACTGAAAGCTTTTTTGAACAAGTGGAAATAAAAAGGCAATGGAAATAAAAAATGCTACATACTAAAATACCAAAAGTAATAAAAGTTACACACTGAAATATGTACAATAACTGTACTAGTTTACTATCACAATAATGTATATAATGCTCCATTAAACACTGTACTTTTGTTTATTAAAACTGTTATTTTGTGTAGCTTCAATGTCTGCAACAACCAAAAGCAGCCATCAAACAGCCACATCATCTAATGTTGGGACTTCATTTTTTCTAAATGTCTCTCTACAGCCAAGCAGTTTTATTAACCTTTATTTAATCAGGCAAATCCCATTGAGATAACAGATCTCTTTTGCAAGGAAGGCCTGCTGAAGGCAGACTAACATGCATGTTTTTGGTTTGTGGGAGGAAACCAGACCTGGAGAAAACCCATGCAAGCATAAAAAAAAACATGAAAACTCATAATTTATGTTAACTATGGAAGGTCTCCAGGAAATAATGTTAGAAATTGATAATCAAATAAATCATTTAAGAGTCAACAGTAATTAATAACCTGCTTTGTATAATAAGTCTTACTGTTTTGTTTTTTTTTCTAATGATTTATGTACATTTTATTCCAGACCTGCAGTCCTCAAGTATGGGATGTGGGATCAACTAAGGGTTGATCATGGGAGGGAATTTTACATGTGCTTGTATATGCAAGAAAAACTGGCACGGCACAGACAACACGAGCAGGCCGCCGTAACTCCAGACAACATCAACAAGGGTGAGTTTTTTAAGTTGTACAAGAGTCTATGAGCATAATTCTTGTAGCCTCTACCATTAGAAAACATGTTATTTCATCTATAGAATCACAGAGTGGAAAGGCTTTGGCCTGAAGTGAACAACAGAGTGAACTACCCTCTGAAGCAGGCCCTGGTACAGTTGCAAGACCAAGAAGTCCTCAGTATGGAGGATAACTTAAAGGTCCACCGACATGATTTTTTTACTATTCATAAAATTGCTCAAAATATATATATTTTATCATTTAAATATGTTCCTTTATGCAAACTAAATGATAAATCACTTTAATTTTGCTTTAAAAGTGATTTTGAACTTCAAGCCGTGTTTAATCATGGGAAATCTGATTACACCCGAACGCACCATCTGTGATGTCACACCGGGCAGAGCTCTGGGCTTGTCACAGTGCGTAGGTATGAGCAGCTCGACATGAAGGTAAGTCTGATACAGCATCAGACCTAAATTAGATCCTGTTGTTTCTTGTTCCATCACCCAAACTATTTTCTGCTTCCCAAAATGAAGACAAATCACTCAAATCTTCACAGATTGCTAAATTCGTCGGGTTTTAAATGGTCCGCTATTAAAGAGACCTGAGCCCTCTGCCCAGTGTGACATCACAGATGGTGCGTTCGTGTGTAATTGGATTTCCCATGATTAAACACGGCTTGAAGTTCAAAATCACTTTAAAGCAAAATTAAAGTGATTTATCATTTTGTTTGCATAAAACATATTTAAATGATAAAATATATATATTTTGAGCAATTCTATGAATAGTAAAAAAATCCTGTCGGTGGACCTTTAACTAAATTCTGCACCTCACTTAACTGACATGTCAGTTAAGTGAAATAGGACTAGACAGAGTGGTGAGATCATGGAATGCACACAGAATCCCAGGTAAACAAAACTGTATACAAAACTAGAATCTTTGACCAGTAACTTTTCAGTATAGTAGTACATGTACATGTAGCAGATACATACTGATACTTAAAAAAGTTTGTTTCA